>APFE030878294.1:42851-62494 GCA_000404065.3 Pinus taeda
TTTTAATTTTTGACCTGGGTCTCTTAGTCAAAATTAGCCGTTAACTAGCCGTTGTAATCTCTGCTCAGACTATTTAACATGATAAGCTGGATCTGGTTCTTCAATTCTTCAACTTGTCCTGACAATGAACCACACTGGTTGGTTCGAAACGTGTCGACAAATGATTATCTATGTGATTTCGCCGAAAATCCTCTAAACATAATTAATATTATTTAATAGGACGCTAAGTCTAAACTTAGGAAATTAAAAACACTAATGGATATTAATTTAATTGTGGGTGTAACTTCTAGGAGACAACGAAGATCAAGCGAAAATGATCTAAGCCTTTGATTAGGAGTTAATTTAGGTCATTGGTTGTCCAACAGAAAAATATAAGAAGAGGCTTAAGGGTCATTTGGAAAACACATCGAGAGATCAAGAGATCGAATTTCTGAAGTGAGAAGTTCTCATGAGGAAATTCTAATCAAGGAGATTTCTCGTAGTTGAGGGGCAGGGATAATATTTGGAGAGAGATTTTCTTAGCCGGAGAATCATCAGCAGAGAGAGGCAGAGAGTGATCCAGTAGCCCAGACGCAGAGGCTGACGTAGGGCCATGAAGGGCCACGCAGAGGCAGCATAGAGGGTGAGAGAGTTTGAGATTTTGCTGAGGAAAGTCAATTTTAGAAGTTGGGAGTCGGGGTGTGAGACCGGGAGGCTGAGAGAAGAGACTTTGGGCAGAAAATCGATTAGCAGATTGGGTGACGCAGAGCTTAGAGAGGTTGACACAGGGACTGCGTGAGGACTGCATAGAGCAGTATAGGGCCTGCCAGAGGCACTTCATTCAGTGTTCGAATCAACTAGGATTTTCTCAGTGATTGTGTGAGGTAATCTTGCAAATCTTTCTGCCAGTATTTCTCTCTTTGTAACTAAATAACCTGTGAGGTATTTAGAGATGTATTCAAAATTTGCTACTGCTTAATAATAATAAACCCTCTGAGCTATTGCACCGATTTTCTCGCATTGGGTTTTTCCGGGACATTTGTCCAAAAATAATGGTGTCAATTGTGTTATATTTTCTTTCTTGTTTAGTCTCTTGTTTCCGCATATAATTTAATTAGGTGAAGGCTGCAATGGTATTTACTTCGATATTTACCATAGCATACAGTAGGAGAAGTAACATCAATTTGCTGCAGTAGGAATTCCGGTTTAGGAATTTTCACATGGTATCAGAGCTGCAGGTGAAGCAACAAGAGTAGAGGCGGTAGATCTAGTGTTGATCAAAAGAGGGAGTTCGAAAAAGCTACAAGACACAATAGTTTGAAACCCCAGAGGGTTTGCACAGTCTAAGCAAGGAGGGCAGATTTTCAAGGCAGTCTCTCTCCGAGTGAGTTGACGGAGAGAAGGACTTCCAGTTTGAATTTTTGTCGGAGTAGAAGGAGCAGCAGTGAAGCCTCATCGTGAAGAGAACTGGTGGGATGCATATATTTCTGCAGGTAGTGTGCTAGGCAGAAAATCAGCAGAAGAAAGATGAGAAGCACGACTGAGGGAATTTCTTCCTCAAAGAATTCCTAGCCAAGGAATTCAAATTCTCTAGAGCTGAGCAACAACAGAGGGCAACAATTTTACTAGCTCCAACAGGGAGTGCGTAAGCTAGCCCAACAACAACACAGATGAGAGAGGAGATATTCGACATTATTGGCAGATATGGCAACTAGTGGCTTGAGGGATCAGGACAGGTTGGATGGAGCATCCAACTATGTCATCTAAAAGGCTAGAATGTCATTCCTTCTAGATGAGCATGCGATCAAGACTTGCGTCGACAACGTGGTGGCTTAACTAGCAGAGCCAAATCCGCTGGAGAAGTAGAAGACAGAGATGGCAAAGGCTAAGAGGATTATCTTGGATGGAGTCAAGGGTCACATGGTGTGTCACGTTGCTAGTAGAGGGATTGCTAAGGAGATGTGGATGCCTTGGCCATGTTATATCAAGGATCTTTCGAGCAGCGTAAAATGTACTTAGAGCAAAAGCTGAGATTTGCTCAGATGAAGAAGGGAGAGCGTGTGGCTCCATTCCTCACAAAGTTGAAGGAAACTCGTGATGAGTTGTCTACTACGGGGTATATACCTCAAGATTCAGAGTTGGTTAGACTGGCCCTCAATTCTGTCTTAGATGAGTGGCAAGTCTTTGTCTAGAGTATCCTAGGCAGGGCAACATTGCCAAATTGGGATGAGATGTGGGCAGCTCTAAAACAAGACGAGCTGAGGAGAGACTTAATCAAGGTCAAACTTGATGGAAGCAACAACAGCAGTGGGTCGAAGCCCAAGGAGTTGGATAATGCAACCCTTGCATCAAAGGGACAACAGGAGCAACGAAGACATAAGAAGGACATCTCAAAGATCAAGTGTTTCAGGTGTGGTGAGATGGATCACTACGCTATTGGGTGTCCTCTCAAGAAGAAGGACAAGCATGAGAAACACGATCTGAAGGTTGCATCTGCGAAGATCAAAGAGTAGGAGTTCGCCATGACGACCGAGATACTTCCAAGAGGGAGGTGGGTTGATTTGGAGTTGTAGTTCGAAAGAGCTAAAAATGGGCAGGATCCTTGAGCAGTCCACCTCTTGAATCAATACCTTGCTACTGGAGCCCAGATCAGGAGTAGCAGAATGGACTAGTGTTGGATGGTGCCGAGGAGTGTCGGAGAGACAGTTGCAGTGGCTAGGAGCACCAGAGATTGAACAAAGTAGAGCAGAGTTGGTAACAATGCAGATGGCACAGAGCAAAGGTGAGCAGCAACGCAGTAGATTCAGAGGGTCAGTGCAGAGACTAGCAACAGTCAGGCTCCAACATTCACATGGTATCATACTGAACACAGTTAGTTCAATAATTTTGGATGTTTTCCGTTGCTATAAGCAACAATTTGCAGTGCAGTAGCAGTTGACTGTGCTAGCAGCAACATAGATGCAACAACTGAGAGGAAGCTGTAGTACAGATGCAATGTTGATAGTGGCAGTGTCAGCAACAGTACAGTTGCAACAATAGTGCAGTAGTTGGTGGATAGCATGTCAGACAATAGCAACGTTGAGGATGATGCTTCAAAGTCAGAGCAGTATGCAGCAACAGTATATTGCTAGAGCACATTCCTCGGTAGGAGGGAGTGTTGATTTGGGGTAGCATTAGATGTGCTCTAGGCCTCAAATTTTGTTGAGAGGCTTGGGCACAAGTATTCCAAAGAACCCAGAAAGCGTTTTGGGAAATTCGACCAAGAAATGATTTTATTAAAATAATTAATGTTTTTGACCCTAAGTCTAAACTTAGGAAAGTAAAAATATTAATGTTTATTAATCTAATTGTGGGTGTAACTTCTAGAAGAAGACAGAGATCAAGCCAAAATGATCTGACCTTTTGATTAGGAGTTAATCTAAGCCGTTGGTTGTCCAACATAAAGATATAAGAAGAGGCTTGAAGGTCATTTGGAAAACACACTGAGAGATCAAGAGATTGAATTTCTGAAGTGAGAAGTTCTCAAGAGGAAATTCTAATTAAGGAGATTTCTTGCAGTTGAGGGGCAAGGATAGAATCCAGAAAGAGAGAGATTTTCTCAACTGAGAATCATCAACAGAGAGAGGCAAAGAGTGATCCAGTAGCCCATATGCAAGGCCACACAGAGGCAACATAGAGGGAGAGACAGATTCCGAGATTTTTTTGAGGAGAGTCAGTTTCAAAAGCCGGGAGCTGGGGTATGAGACAAGGAGGCTCAGAGAAGAGACTTCAGGTAGAAAATCGATCAGCAGACTGGGTGACACATAGCCTAGAGAGGTTGACGCAGGGACTGCGTGAGGACTACGCAGAGCAGCGTAGGGCCTGCCAGAGGCACTTCATTCAATGTCCGGATCAGCCGGGATTTTCTCAGTGATCATGTGAGGTAATCTCACAAATCTTTCTGCCAGTATTTCTCTCTCTATAACTGAATAACTCGTGAGGTATTTAGAGATGTATTCAAAATTTGCTACTACTTAATAATAATAAACCCTCAGAGTTGCTACACCGGTTTTTCCGCATTGGGTTTTTCTGGGGACATTTGTCCAAAAATAACGGTGTCAATTGTGTTGTATTTTCTTTCTTGCTCAGTCTCTTGTTTCCACATATAATTTAATTAAGTGAAGGCTGCAGTAGTATTTACTTCAATATTTACCGTAGCACACAGTGAATAACTTGCATGGATTAACGAGTAGGAGAAGTAACATCAGTTTGTTGCAGTAGGAATTCCGATTTAGGAATTTTCACACGATATCAGAGCTACAGGTGAAACAAGAAGAGCAGAGCTGGTAAATCTAGCGCTGAAGAGAAGAGCAAGTTCTTAAAAGCTGTAGGAAGCAATAGTTCAAAACCTCGAAGGGTTTACGTAGTCCAAACTGGGAGGACAAATTTTTGAGGCAATCTCTCTCTGAGTGAGTCAACGGAGAGGACTCCTAGTTCGAATTTTTGTCAGGGCAGAAGAAGCAGTGCTGAAGCCTTAGCGTCATAAGAACTGGTGGGACGCAAATTTTTCCTGTAGGTAGTTTGTTGGGCAGAAAATCGTCAGAAGAAAGAGGAGAAGCACGACTGAGAGAATTTCTTCCTCAGAGAATTCCTAGCCAAGGAATTCGAATTCTCTAGAGTTGAGCAGTAGCAGAGGGCAACAATTTTACTAGCTCCAGCAGGGAGTGCGTAAGCTAGCCCAACAACAACACAGAAGAGAGAGGAGATTTTCGACATTTTTGGCAGATATGGCAACCAGTGGCTTGAGGGATCAAGACAGGTTCGACGGAGCATCCAACTATGTCATCTGGACAGCTAGAATGTCATTCCTTCTAGATAAGCATGCCCTCAAGACCTATGTCAACAATCTGGTGGCTAAACCAGCAGATCTAGATCCGCTGAAGAAGTACAAGGCAAAGATGGCGAAGGCTAAGAGGATGATCCTGGATGGAGTCAAGGATCATGCAGTGTGTCACGTTGCTAGTAGAGGAACTACTAAGGAGATGTGGGATGCCTTGGCCACGTTATATCAGGGATCTTCTGAGCAGCGGAAGATGTACTTAGAGCAAAAGCTGAGATCTGCTCAGATGCAGAAGGGAGAGCATGTGGATCCATTCCTCACAAAGCTGAAGGAAACCCGTAATGAGTTGTCTGCTACGGGGCATACACCTTAGGATTCAAAGTTGGTTAGACTGGCCCTCAATTTTGTCTCAGATGAGTGGCAAGTCTTTGTCCAGAGTATCCTGGACAACGCAACATTGCCGAATTGGGATGAGATGTGGGCAGATCTAAAACAAGAGTTGAGGAGAGACTTAGTCAAGGTCAAACTTGACGAAAGCAACAACAATAGTGGGTCGAAGCCTAAGGAGGAGGAGGATAATGCAGCCCTTGCATCGAAGGGACAACAGGAGCAACGAAGACGTAAGAAGGACATCTTAAAGATCAAGTGTTTCAGCTGTGGTGAGATGGGTCACTATGCTACTTAGTGTCCTCTCAAGAAGAAGGAAGGGATGAGAAACATGATCCGAAGGTTGGGCCAGCGAAGATCAAAGAGGAGTTCACCATGATAGTCCTAATACCTCTAGGAGGGAGGTGGGCTGATTTGGAGTTGTAGTTCGAAAGAGCTACAAATGGGCAGGATCCTTGAGGAGTCCACCTCTCGGATCAATACCTTGCTACGGGAGCCCAGATTAGGAGTAGCAGGATGGACTAGTGTCGGATGGTGTCGAGGAGTGTTGGAGAGATAGTTGCATTGGCTAGGAGTGCCAAAGACTGAACAACGCAAAGCAGAGACAACCCCTGATCCAATACTCAAGCAACAACCTAAGGTGTTTTTTCGATCCACTGCACTACCTGCCCAGTTTGCATCTGTATAACCCATCAACCTGACACCATCACCTTGAGTAAATCACAACCCATACTCAACTGTACCTCGTAGGTATTGCAACACATGCTTCGTTGTTATCCAATACACCCTCTTTGGTTCAACCATAAACTAACTAAGAGTGTTGACCACAAAGCAAGTGTCTAACCTTGTATTGACTAGATACATAAGAGTGTTGATCAGTGGTTGTCATTGATGTCAACCCAAGCAGCACCAGGGGCTACCCCGATCTTGCATGAGCATTTTGACTTGACAATTTACTCTATTTTGAGTCAAGGATATTCTAGATGGATTCTACTCATCAAGATGTTTCCGTTGATATATGGCACACCACGTAATTCTTCATGGTTTGAGAGATATTAGTGTTTGAAGTTAGTAACCCCAGTTAGTGGGCTAAAACACTATGGGGTTGTGGCATGGCACTCATAATTGGTTGTGGTTATTGAATAGTCAATAACTAATAATGTTTTTTTTTGCTCCTAAATTCCTTCCAACATTCACTTGTTGAGGACCCTCTCAACTCAAGACATTCATATAAATAGTGACCCTCATATCCTCCTCTAGTAGGGATTGTGTGGCTTCAAACAGGTCATCGTGGCATTTTCGCTATAACTTCTTCTTCTTCTTCTTCTTTTTTTTCTCCGTGAAGCTTCAGAAGATGAAATTAAAACCCATTTGAGCCGAAATCTTGATGAACCTTGTGACCGAATTTTAGATCTTGGTTCGCTATATTTTCGGAGATATGATCCGAGGAAGTTAGGGTTTTTGCAGGCTCTCAGATGCCATGTCAAACAGGCAATGTTGGGAAAATCATCATAACATTCTCTCTGAGCATTGGATGGTCGCAACAGTGGCACTTTGTACAAGTTCGCTCTACTGAATAAGTCTATAATCAAGGCATCGTGGGAGATTGGGCATAACTCTTTCTTGAAGAATCTAATCTTGATTAGACCTGTGGGGTTGGAAAGAGGACTCAGAGGGCTACCACAGGACGAAATTTCAGACCCTAGAGATCCAAAATTACATAGATACGACATATTCAATATCAGGCTCCTAGAAGGCAAGACAAGCATGCATTCAAGGATCACTGCAGTAAGGACCACACATCAACAATCAAGGGTAAGTCTCCTACAACAAGGTATATATGATTAGTGTTTACATTTGAATTTTGAGTATCATCTCTGACATATGTTTTTGCGGGACAACGTAAGTATATACAGGGTCTCGGTTATATCTCTATGTCTCTATATGTCATAGTTAGTTTTGATACCACATTTCGGATGTCCTATTCTTGATACTACACATTTGATGCTACACCGAGTCTGCTAAATCTATATGATGTTGTAAGTTTATGTTACTTGTCTTGTCATAGTTGATAGAATGGTCTCTGTGTTAATTTTGGGTAGCATCAGACATGGTCTAGCTCCAAAATTTTGTGGAGGGGCTAGAATACATAAGATATCCAAGACCCAGAAATCGTTTGGAGAAATTCCACCCGAATTGTGAGTTATTAAAATATTTAATATTTTTAATGGGGTTCCTAAGTCTAAACTTAGGAATATAAAAATATTGATGGGTATTAATAAAAATATGGGTGAGAAGCTTTTAAGAGACGAGGATCAAGTCTGTTTTAATCTTAGTCGTTGATTAGGGACTTAATCTCGGCCGTTAATTCATCAACATGACAAGTATAAGAGGAGGCTTGAGGGTCAGTTGGAGATACACCAAGTTGATCAGTCAGTTCAATTTTCTGGGGCGTGGTTTGTTGAGAGAATCCAACGAGTGATCTGTTGCAGTGAGAGGGGCAGAAGCAGAGATTTGGATTAGAGAGGAAGTTCCGAGCCAAAGACTATGTAGTAGAGAGGCAACTTGAGCATCAGGGAGGCAACACAGAGGCCTACGCAACCTAGGAGGGGCTCACGTAGAGCTAACATAGTCCAGAGGGGCTCTTGTAGTAGCAGTGTAGAGTATTCATCAATAGTCTGAGATTTTGCTAGAGAAGTGAGGTTTTGGGCCATAGGGCTGAACAACAGTCTTCATCCAGCAGAAGAGGAGACACAGTTCTCTAGAGGAAACACGCTGGCCCACACAGTGATTGCATAGGGACTCGCAGTGTTTGCCGGGGGGGTGTCAGATTACTCATTGGATCAGCTGTGACTTGGGGAGCAAGGTAAACCCTCAAATGTATTTCTTGTTGCCATGATTTCTTTGTAAGGTTAGCCAGTGTGAGAGGCAGCATGTTGTACTTAGATTCTATTTGATTAATAATACAAACCCTTTATTTGCTACACTAGTTTTCCCACATTGGGTTTTTCCGGGGACGTGTTGTCCAAAAATAATGGTGTCCCTTGTGTGTTTGTCTCATCTATTGTTTCAGTGTATGATCTGTATGTCAGTGTAGTCTGCAGTAGTGTTTTTCATCACTGTCTATAAATTAAATAACTTGTTGAATGAAATAATAAGTAGGAGATGTTAAATCAGTAACTACAGTAGGATTTTTGTTTGTAAAGATTCAGAAATTTTCACATGGTATTAGAGCATTGCAGATCATAGGACACTGAAGCCATCAGCTGGGAGATCCAGCAAATCTGTTGCAGAGAGGCAACTGTCCCAAGTGACAGTGTTGTTTTAGAGCCAGAGGAGCAGCTGAAGGGGTGACGCAGAAGCTCACATAGTACTTGCATTAGCTTTCTGAGCTAGGAGGAGGAGATGCAGTAGCCGAGAGGAGCTTACACAGTGACTACGTCAGCTCTCTAAGCCAGCATAGAGCCTAAGGGGCTCAAATCAATTAGTTGTCGGGGCAGAAGGAGTAGTGCAGATTTGATTTGTGGTGCTGGTGGGACGTTGTTGTTGTTGTTGTTGCAGAACAATGTCTGTGGAGACGGAACCGAGGTAGAGGGAGTGACTGCCTTAACGGATTTCTTGCCAAAGAAATCTAGGTCCGAGTTGCTAAGCAACAACAAAGGAGGATTGGAGAAGGGGTGATTCGACATTATTTGGCGGGAGTATTTCCGTGAAGGAAATCAAGACTCAGAGGGAGTCTAGAAGGACGGTTCCTTAGAGGATTTCTAGCACCAAAGAAATCCAGATCTGAGTTTTAATAGGCATCAACGAAAGAGGGAGAAAGAGAACTAGTTCGACACTGATTTGAGCAAAGATGGCAATTAATGGACTGAGGAATCAAGATAGATTGGATGGAGCATCCAACTTTGTCATCTGGAAGGCCAGGATCCTAGCAGTCTTGGACAAGAATTGCATCACGGATTATGCCTTGAAGGTGGTTGTTGTTTCGGTCGATGCTGATCCTCTCAAGAAATACGAAGAGGCTGAAGCAAAGGTGAAATGCATGATCTTGGACAGGGTCAAGGATCATGTGGTCCCACATATCGCTGAAAAGGAAACAACAAGGGAGATGTGGGAGGCCTTGACCACCTTGTATGAGGGAACTTCCGTCCAACAGAAGATGTTGCTTGAGGACCAGCTAAGACAGTATCAGGTGCAGAAGGGAGAAGAAATCGATCGCTTCCTTCTCAGGTTGCTAATGGCAAAAGTGTCATTAGACACGTAATTTTATTAATCAGGAAAAAACAATTACATATTTTGTAGCTTCATTTTCCGGATTATCCACAGTTTCCATTTCAGTCTGTCGACGTTTCAAACCCCAAAGGGGGTCCATCATCAGGACAACTTTGAAAGATAGAACGAATGAGATGAACGAATTACATATTTGATTTTGCAAGAGTTTACACCCAAACAACCAAACACTCTTGCAATGAGCTATTTATAAGCTCAATGTCCTAACTACCTCTAATTATGGATGACTTATTAAATAACAAGTGTTCATTTACAATAAATGCTATTCAAAACAACTAGCTAACAAATCTCCTAAAATAGAGCCTAAGATATGACACATTTGGAGAGCCATATCTTGTTACAACAATATACTAATTCTAAATGTCTCCATTAAATAATTAAACATTCTAGAATAATAATTATTAATTTAATATCTTAAATTAATAATTATTTTATTCCAACTTTATAACCTATCATAATATTTTATTTTTGGATCATCTAACATTCCCCCCTATGATCCAAAGACACATTACAATAGATACCAAGTTTATCCCTGAACTTAGTAAATTTTATTCTGCCAAGTGGTTTCGTGAAAATATCGGAGATCTAATCTTCGGAAGGACAATAAACTGGCTTGAGGACATCCTTGGCAATGAGAGATCTGATATGCTGATACTTGGTGTCCACATGCTTTGTCTTTGAATGAAAAAATGGGTTCTTGGCAAGTTTGATGGCTGACTGGTTGTCAATGAATAATGATGTAGCTTCTGCCTGAGAAATGCCCAAGTCCTGCAAAATTCGGCGCAACCAAACAATTTCACATGCTGCTTCCCATGCTGAAATGTACTCTGCTTTTGCTAAAGAAGTGGCCACTATAGGTTGTTTCTTACAACTCCAAGATACTGCTACTGACCCCATGTTCATTAAATAACCTGATGTTGATGCTCGATCATCAATACTTCCAGCAAAGTCGGCATCAGAATATCCACCAAGTACAAAGTTTTTAGTCTTTGTGTAAAGAAGACCAAAATCTTTTGTTCCTTGGATATATCGAAGAACTCTTTTGGCTGTGTACCAGTGGCTGTCTCGTGGTTCCTGCATAAAACGTGAAAGAATACTCACTGCATAAGATAGATCAGGGCGAGTATTTGTCAAATAAATCAAGCTGCAATCAATTGTCTGTAAGTAGTACTGTCCACCTTTTCCCCCCTTCAAATTTTGAAAGTTTCAAGTTTTGCTCCATGGGGGTAAGAACGGGCTTGCAATCCTGCATGCCAAATCGTTGAAGAACCTCTGCTGCATACTTACTCTGAGAAATGAAAATATGATGTGAACGTTGGAAGACTTCAACTCCAAGATAGTAGTGAAGTAATCCCAAATCTGTCATCTTAAAACCTGCATGTAACTCCTTTTTCATTTGTGCAATATGATCATCATTGTTGCCAGTAATGATCAAATCATCTACAGACATAACAAGAATTACCAGATATTTTCCCTGTTGTTGCACATACAAAGAATCATCAGATTCACTTCGTTGAAAACCAACTTTCTTAAGGTATTCATCCATCTTTGCATACCAAGCTCGGTGAGCTTGTTTAAATCCATATAAAGCCTTAATGAATTTGCAGACTTTATGTTCTTGCCCTTCAATTTCAAAACCTGGTGGTTGTGTCATATACACTTCTTCCTGTAAATCCCCGTTGAGAAAAGCACTTTTCACATCCATTTGATGAACTTTCCATCCTTTTTGAGCGGCCAATGCAAGTGTTAATCGGATGGTGTTCCATTTAGCTGTAGGAGCAAAAATTTCCTCATAATCAATGCCTTCCTGCTGCGCAAAACCTTTTGTGACAAGTCGTGCTTATACTTTTTCAAGTTCTCCCTTTTGATTTATACTTAATTCTGTAAACCCATTTGCATCCTATGGGGTTTAACATTTGATGGACAATCAACAAGTTTCCAAGTGTTGTTATCAATTACTGCTTGATATTCTTCAACCATAGCCTGTTGCCATTCTTTATGTTTTACTGCTTCTTTGTATGTGGAAGGATCAGTAAAATCATTTGCTATCAAGGCAAAGTTGCCTTCACTTCTTTGTGACCTTCTGGTGCCTGTTTTATTCTGCTCATCAAGCTTTACATCTTTCAAAAGTTGAACTGCCCATTTTGGTAGTTGGTGCTCACTTGTTTGCGATTCTGAAAAATCTCCATCATTTTAAAGAGGATTAATATAAACTGATGTTCTTCGTTCAGGTGAAGAGTCTAGAGAATCACTGTCAGAAGAATTGTTGCTGCTTGGAGATGCGGATGAACTGCTAGAAGACCCAGATGATGTTGTTGAAGTAGATGGATTGGATGACTCATCTTCAGAGGAAGGAAAATCAAGTTCATACCAATTTGGTGAAGTTGGTTGACTTTGCATTTTTCCTTTTCTTTTACTGCCCTTAGTTTCTAACTTTTGAAGAAGACTTTCGATTTCTTCAGCACTCTTACTTTCTGTTTCATCAAAGATTACATCCCTACTTACAATAAATTTTCTATTGGTCAAAAAAGGGTACCCTTTCTTCTCATCAAAATAATCAATCATTGTGCATTTTAGCCTTCTTGAGTCAAGCTTAGTTCGTTTTTCTTTCGGAACTAAGGCATAACATACTGATCCAAAAAATCTAAGATGTTTAACTCGAGGTTTCAAACCAAACCAAGCTTCATAAGGTGTGATTCCGTCTAAAGAAGCAGTTGGAGATTTGTTTCTTAAGTAGACAACTGTATGTGTTGCTTCTGCCCAATATGTTGGACTTAACCTCTTGAAAGTTAACATGGATCTCGCCATTCCTAACAAGGTGCGATTCATTCTTTCGACTACTCCATTTTGCTGTGTAGTGTAAACATTAGTAAGATGTCGTCTTATGCCATTTTCACTGCAATAAGTTTTGAATTCATTTAAAGTGAATTCTCCCCCATTATCTGTCCTGAGAGTACCTATCTTTTCTTTGACTTCATTTTCAACAAGTTGGCGAAAAGTTTTAAACTTCTCAAATGCTTCTGACTTGTTCTTCAAGAAGTAAACCCAAGTCATTCTGCTGAAATCATCAATGAATAGTAAGAAATATTTGCAACCACCAAAGGAAGTTTGTAGTGGTCCACAAACATCACCGTGAACTAGTTGTAGCCGCCTGTTTGCACGCCATGAACTTGTTGGAAAACTTTCTCGACTTTGTTTTCCATAAATGCAAGCTTCACATTTTGCATTTTCCTTTTTGAAAGTGGGAAGTCCTTTAACCATTCCTTGTTTCTGCAATTGAGAAAGACTCAAAATTTAAGTGTCCATATCTTACATGCCATAGTCTTACAGGTGAAATACTTGTAGTCACTGCCCCTGCAAATCAGAATGCCTTGGAATAACTGTCCCTTTCATCCATAACAATTTTCCATCCTCAAAACCTGTCATGACAATTTTCAAGCTCTGTCTAACTGAATTAATCTTGACTAAACCATCTTCCATAATCACCTGATGTCCTACTTGTCGAATCGTGACTAAAGAGAGCAAATTTTTCTTAAAAGTTGGTACATACCATACATTGGAAATCATTTTTTCTCCAATGCCAGGGAGAAAAACTTTCACTGCTCCTTTTCCATAAGGAGTATGTTTTGTATCATCAGCAAGAAAAATGGAATTAAGTTGGCAATCTTGAAAATTCCAAAAAAAATCACGTCGACAAGTCATGTGCTGAGTTGCCCCGGAATCCAAGTTCCAGGCATCTTCATAATCACTTCTAAGATGAGATGAAAAGTGTGATGTTGGCGAGGAAGTAAAAACATATTCTGAGTTATCATCATCTTGATCATTTGCAAATTGCGTTGAGTGTTGCTGAAACTCGGGAATTTTATTAAGAGATGTTCGACAATCTTCAGCATAATGGCCAACTTTGTTACATCTTCGACACACAATTTGACTTAAGTCTCTTCCTCTTCCTGAAGATTGTTCTCTGCCTCTGCTTTGACTTCTATTTTGAGATTGTCCTCTACCTTGATTATTATTTCCTTGTCCTTGAAAATTGCCTCTTCCTTGGTTGTTTCCTCTACCTTGAAAATTACTTCTTCCTGAACCGTTGCCTCTATTAAAGTTGTTTCCTTTGCTTTGGCTTCGACCTCGACTTTGTACATTATGTGCTGCTTGATTCTGATTGAAATTCCCTTTGCTTCTACCTCGAGAACTGTCTGCTGATGATTTACTAGTGTTGGCCTCTGTGAAAGAAACATCTTCACCAACTTTCTTCTTCTTCCCAAAGGTTTTATCATGTTGGGTCAACATTTCACAGAGCTCATCAAACTTTAGTTTCTCTAATTTCCTAGTTAATTGAAGAGTCTCCAAAAAATGTGTATAGGAAGAAGGAAGTCTAGCAATTACAATTGTTACCATAAAACTATCATCTATTATTGGAAAACCAACATTAATGATTTCCTGCCTAATATTCTTAAGTCTTGAGATATATTCAAGAACATCACCTCCTTCAGTCAATTTTGTTGCAACAATTTTAATTGTAGGATCAACTTTCTTGATTCAGGCTGAGTATCAAAGAGGTCTTTAAAAGTTTTCAAAGCAGACCATGCATCTGTAGCATTTTCTATATGGACATACATTTCATTATTGACAAAAGATTTAATAAGAGCTAAGGCTTTGGCATTCTTAACTTCCCATTTTGCTAGTGCAACTGCATCTGTGGGTTTATTTGGCTTAATATCACCATCACATATACCCTGCCATAATTCATTGTAAATGAGAGTGCTTTCGATGAGGCAGTGCCATGTTTTTATAGGATTTTGTACCTTCAAGTTTGTTGGAATCAGAGAACAAATTAATTAACTTGGACATTGTAGTGTTGAAGCTTCGCACCAAGAATCAGAACAAAAATGTCAAGATGGCAACACAACATGCAACACACCACGCAAAAACACGATCTATTGGGGCTTGGCCTTGACCCTCGTATAGTCGTTGAAGCAGGGGAAAAATGACTGAGCTTTGCACTTGGCTCTAGTCAATTTCTCAAAAATTACAAGGTAACTTTCAAAATTTGACTTTTACAACGATGCTCTTGCAAAACTTGGTAAAAAAAAAAAAAGTTACCCTCCCCCCCCACAAAGTAATATTACTTTGAGTTACACTTATCCCTTCAAAAAATTACAATTAAAATCCCCTTATTACTCCAAAAATTACAAATCACCTTATTACTCCACAAACAATAAATTCCCAAAATTAAAAAATCACCAGATCTCTCCAAAATACAATATGCCTTATATTACAAAAAAAAAACTTTATGATCCAAGCTAACAGGCTTCACTCTGGCTTTACGTTGATAGGCTGACAGGCTTCACTCTAGCTTTACGCTGACAGGCTTCACTCTAGCTTCACGCTGACAGGCTTCACTCTGGCTTCACGCTGACAAGCTTCACGCTCGGGAGATTGACTTGGAGAGTAGCTTCATATTACTTTACATGCCATGAAGCTTATTATCCAAAAATGAGACAAGCGAGATATAGTTGGTGTCGTTTTGAATCAGAGAAGCACGTTCTCAAAATGGCAAGATAGATTAAATCTATAGCAAAAGAACTTGGTTTGCAATAAGTTTTCAAGTCGAGCTTTGACAGTACCAATCTAACTTCAGCAAAGTCATTTCGTGGCCCAAGGAACAAGAAAAACAAAGACACACGTTATAAGCACAAATTCAGCTGTTCAAAACACCGAAAATTACTGGTGAAACATCCCCTGTACATCAAAAAATGAATTACGCAATCCAGAACGCATAAAATATGTTGTTTTTCCTTTTAAATAAGGAGAATTTCAACTATTCAAGACGACAGGCATAACTTTAGAAACAAAATCGAATTCAGTTGTTCACGATGTCCTCATATAAGATGAAAGCATCGCCTTCACAGCATTTAAGGAGAGTCCTCGGAATATCCACTTCCGCTCTGATTTAAAGTCTGTTAAAGCATGTCGACCTGTTCAAAGCTTCAACATACCTTAAATTTCAAAGCCCGCGATCAATTTCAGCCAAGCGTAGCTCGCGAGGCTAGGAGTAGATTGGCCTTCGATGATCTGAAGCTGTAAAAAATCGAGTCTTTGAAGGAATTCGTAGCAATAAATTGCAATTTGCGCAGCAAGCGAGGGTTTAGAGCTTTTCTTCTCGTTATTCATTTGTGTTGTTTTTGTTTAGGATTTCTCTGGCTTCACTGATTGGCAGGCTGGCAATGCTGCTCCTTCATGGTTTTGCATCCATTTCTTTGAAGCGGGGTAAGTGAAGTGAAAAAAACCGGCGATAATTATCCCACAGAATCTTCAATGAATGTAAAATAGATAGGGTTGGTTCACAATATTCAGCAAGAAGTAGCTCTTCCAAAGAAAATGAAGGGACATTTGTGATAATAAAAAATGATTTTCAAATTTAAAAAAAATCTAAAATCACTAAAATAATAAAATTTCTTTTCTTTTGAACATAAAACTGGACAAATTCATACCAATCATTCCCTGAATAATTCAATGGAGTTTTCCAAAAACTTGTAGAGCTAGAACTTCCTCTTCACATCCACTGCAGCATTATTGGAGCTCTGATACCACAATAATGGCAGAAGTGTCCTCAGACATGTAATTTTATTAATTAGAAAAAAACAATTACATATTTGATTTTGCAAGAGTTTACACCTGAACAACCAAACACTCTTGCAATGAGCTATTTATAAGCTCAATGTCCTAACTACCTTTAATTATGGATCACTTATTAAATAACAAGTGTCCATTTACAATAAATGCTATTCAAAACAGCTAGCTAACAAATCTCCTAAAATAGAGCCTAAGATACGACACATTTGGAGAGCCATATCTTGTTACAACAATATACTAATTCTAAATGTCTCCATTAAATAATTAAACATTCTAGAATAATAATTATTAATTTAATATCTTAAATTAATAATTATTTTATTCCAACGTTTATCCTATGATAATATTTTATTTTTGGATCATCTAACAGTTGTAAGAGATTTGAGATCAGCAGACTTTCGTGGGGTCTACACCAGATCCCGAGTTCATGGTCAGGACTGCCCTGAATGCAGTCACTGAAGACTAGGCGACCTTTGTCCAAAGCATCTTGGGCAGGGCTTCTCTCCCCAGTTGGGAGGAGATGTGGGCAGCTCTTCAAAAGGAAGAGATCAAACGGTTAACCAAGGCAGGAAGTAGCGACAAAGGAGTCAGAGTCAAGAAGGTGGAAGAGGAGGATGCAACTCTTGCATCATTGGGACATCAAAGGCAACAAAAGAGGAAAAAGAAGGACATAAACAAAGTTGGATGCTTCAGATGTGGGGCACTGGGACATTTCGCCACTCAGTGCTCTTGGAAGAAGGGCAAGGAAGAGAAGTTTGACTCAAAGGCTGCTCCAGTGAAAGCTGACAAGGAGGAAGATGACAAGGATTGTGCCATGAGTGCTCATGCACCTCTGGAGAAGAGGTGGGGTGATATTGAGTTGTAGTCGGGAGGACTACACCGGGGCAGGATCCTTGAGGTGCCCAAACTCTTGGATCAAATACGGCTATGGAATCCCTTAATGACGGTAGCAAAATGACTAGAGTTAGTTGGTGTGAGGGATGATGGAGCGACAGTGGCAAAGCTAGAGTGCCAAAGTCTGAAGCAGCGTCGTAGAGTGTTGCAGCGGTGCGAGAGGCATAGAGTAGATACAATAGCAGCACAGTAGCAACAGAGGGTCAGTGCAGATTAGCAACAAAGATAGCTTCAACATCCCGGGGCATCTAGACTGACCAACATGTCAGTTTTGGGTGACTTTTTCAGTTGCTTCTCAGCAACTAAGTTGCAGTGCAACAATTAGCAGTGGCAGTGCTATGGGCAGCATGATGCAACATATTAAGAGGGTGTTGTAGTACAGATGTAGCAGTGGCAGTGGTAGTGTCATGGGCAACAATAGGTTGCAGCAGTGCAGTGGATGAAGGGCAGCAGGCCGAGCATCAACAACACAGAGGACCGATGCCATGGATCAATGTGATGCTTCTATTGGGAAGTATTGCTAGAGCACATTCCTCGCTAAGAGGGAGTGTTGATTTTGGGTAGCATCGGATGTGCTCTAGCTCCGAAATTTTGTGGAGGGGCTAGAATACATAAAATCTCCAAAACCCAGAAATCGTTTGGAGAAATTCCACACGGACTGTGAGTTATTAAAATAATTAATATTTTTAATAGGGTTCTTAAGTCTAAACTTAGAAAAATAAAAATATTGATGGGTATTAATAAAAATATGGGTGAGAAGCTTCTAAGAGACAAGGAGCAAGTCTGTTCTAATCTTAGCCATTGATTAGGGACTGAATCTCGGCCGTTGATTCATCAACAGGAAAAGCATAAGAGGAGGCTTGAGGGTCAATTGGAGATACACCAAGTTGATCAATCCGTTCAATTTTTTGGGGCATGGTTTGCTGAGAGAATCGAACAAGTGATTTGTTGCAGTGAGATGGGTAGAAGCAGAGATTTGGATCGGAGAGGAAGTTCCGAGCCAAAAAGTACGTAGCAGAGAAGCAACTTGAGCATCAGGGAGTCAACGTAGAGGCCTATGTGTGAAAATTCTATCACTGCAGTAACTGATTTACTTTTCCTACTTATTTCATCATAAGTTATTCATGAAATTACTTCAACAAACATTAAAATAAATACTGCTGCAGATATCACACCGTAATACATAAACAAACATGTACACACATTGACACAGTTATTTTGGAATAATGTCCTTAGAAAATCCCAAAGTGGGAAAATAGGTGTAGCAAGGGAGGATTTTATTATTCAGCAATATTCTAGTAGAACAAGGTGCCAAATTGGCTTACCCACAGATAGACAAATTTCCAGCACTTCTTTTGAAACCCTCTGCATCAGCCTACTGAGGCTCTGCACAACCTCTCTGGCCTTCTGCGTCACTCCTGCAGCCTCTGCGTGGATGACGCAGGCCCTTCTGGCTTTGCGCAGTCTCTGCTGCCTCTGCGTGGCTTCCTCTGGCTCTACGTTTGCCTCCTCTGCCTCTGCGCTGATCTCCCGTGTCTCTATTCCGTACTTGCTACCTCTTGATTGTTCTTCAGACCAATGGTTCAATTTCTCAGCAAACCCCGCTCCAGAAATTGCACTGACTGGTCTCCCTCAGTGTGTTCTCCAAGTGACCCTCAAGCCTCCTCTTATACTTTCTTCATTGATTATTCAACAATCGAGATTAAGTCCCTAATCAACGGCTAAGATTAGATCTCGCTTGATCCATGTCTTTTGGACCATTCTAACACAGATTCATATTTATTTATTTATTTTTTTTTATTTTTTTTTCTTTTAGCTATTAGACTAACCTAAGTACCCACGGGGGATTTGAATCGATGACCTATCGCAAGGAGTGCCTTAATAGCGCACCCATTCACCGTCAATCCAAAGCCCCGTGGGCTGACACAGATTCATATTAATACACATTAATATTTTATTTTCCCTAAGTTTAGACTCAGGAACTCCATTAAAAATATTAATTATTTGATATCTCCTGATCTGTTTAGAATTTGCCCAAACCCTTTCTGGGTATTGGAGATCTCATGTGCTCCAACCTCTCCACCAAATTTTGTGGATAGGGCATGTTGACCACTGCGTGTCAACTACCCATAGCAGTACACCCCCTTTTCTTCGCAAAAGGGATAGCGCTTGATCGACATGTCCGTGCCATTCGACAGTCCTCATCCACTTGATCATATTAAGTTGTAAACCCAGTCTGCATGTTGAATTGTAAATAATCTTAGCAGAGTTGAGTCATGTATGTAAATTGCCTAAGTGGACCTAATTTTCAAGTGATAATCTACGTTTCAGAAGGTTTTTCGTCCAACCGATCCATGATCGGCAGAGTTTTCCTTCAACCTGAGCTCAAAGCCGGAATGAATTTTGTCATTAGAGTCTTAGGAGAATCCTAGTGTGTTAATCTGCTAGATTATGTTTGGTCGCAGAACTGGGTGGTCTATGAGGGTCTATGTCAAAGGGCTTTTCCCCCCTTGAGATGTAAAATTGTAAAAGTCATGATGTAAAGTGTCTTGAGGGTTAGGAAATGTTTTAATCCCCTCATGGGTCCTAAGTCCTAGGTCCTAGGGATTTTTTTCCAAAGGCTGAGTTTGAAGATCCA
>APFE030878294.1:64127-92400 GCA_000404065.3 Pinus taeda
AAGGGAGTTTCTTTTCTTTCAAAGAGTAGATTTAGATTTTTAAGTTTCATTTAGTTTTAAATTTTTTGTTTTAAATTTTTGCGTGAAAAACATAAAAATATTTGGGAAATTTTTTGCCAGATTCAGTCTTAGCTCAGGAATCTGCTATATTTTATCTTTTTTGCTGAGGTTAAAATTTTGATGCTGGAATTAATGTTTAAAATGCTTTAATGTTGATCTGAAGATTAATTACATGAATGAGATCTCTGGTTAAAATTACATGGTTGTGTATCGCACTTTATCTTTCGAAGTTTTAAATTGCTGGAGTATTAGTAAGCCGTTAAGCATTTTCTTGCATTTGATAAAAGTTAATTTCCGCTCTGGTTATTTGAAATTAAATGATTGCTTTGCATGGTTTACATTTCTGCAACATTTAGTAAATAATCATTTAAACATTAACTTCATAAGGCACTGGTCTATTTAACAAATCAATTGAGTGCTTGTTTCCTCGTGTCTCCCAACCCAACTGTTTCACAGTTGGTCAATCATTTTCCCATAAGGTCTACCCCCCTTAGCCGCGAGAGACAGGCTTAAACGGAGAGATCGGGGATCAGAGTGACAGCCCCTGGTCTGAGCGTTGTCGTGACGATCTGTGCGACAACAGGGCACATCCAATGCTACCCCAAATCAACACTACGCAGCCCAAGATGGGCTCACGTAGCGCTGACATAGTCTAGAGGGGCTCTTGCAGTGGCAGTGCAGAGTATTCATCAATAGTCCGAGATTTTGCTGGAGAAGCGAGGTTCTGAGCCAAGAAGGCTAAACAACAGTCTTCATCCAACAAATCGATCTAGCGGAAGAGGAGATGCAGTTCTTTAGAGGAAAGGCGCTGGCCCATGCAGTAATTGCATAGGGACTTCGAAGTGTTTGTCAGGAGGGTGTTAGATCACTCATTGGATCAGCTGTGACTTGGGGAGCGAAGTAAACCCTCGAATGTATTTCTTGCTGCTGTGATTTCTCTGTAAGGTTAGTCGGTGTGAGAGGCAACCTGTTGTACTCAGATTCTGCTTACTTAATAATACAAACCCTCTATTTGTTGCACCGATTTTCCCGCATTGGGTTTTTTTGGGGACGTGTTGTTCAAAAATAACAGTGTCCCTTGTGTGTTTGTCTCATCTATTATTTCAGTTTATGATCTGTATGTCAATGTAGTCTGCAGTAGTGTTTTTCATCATTGTTTATAAATTAAATAACTTGTTGAATGAAATAACAAGTACGAGATGTTAAACTAGTAACTGTAGTAGGATTTCTGTTTGTAAGGATTTAGAAATTTCCACACTCTGTTGTTGTACTTAGGACTTGGTCCATCACAAGTCATTTGACTTTCTATTTTTGGCAGAAATGGCAACCAGTGGCATAAGGGATCAGGATAGGTTGGACGAAGCATCCAACTATGTCATCTAGAAGGCTAGAATGTCATTCCTTATAGATTAGCATGCCCTCAAGACATATGTCGACATGGTTGTGACTGTAGATGTAGATCCGTTGAAGAAGTACCAATCAGAAATGGCGAAGGCCAAGAGGATGATTCTTGATGGAGTAAAGGATCACATAGTGTGTCATGTCGCTAGTAGAGGGACTGTTAAGGAGATGTGGGATGCCTTGGCAACGCTATATCAAGGATCTTCCGAACAATGAAAGATGTACTTGGAGTAGAAGCTGAGATCTATTCAGATGCAAAAGGGGGAGCATGTGGATCCATTCCTCACGAAGCTTAAGGAGACTTGTGATGAATTGTCTGTTGCGGGGCATACAACTCAAGATTCAGAGTTGGTTAGACTGGCCCTCAATTTTGTCTTAGGTGAGTGTCAAGCCTTTGTCCAAAATATCCTGGGCAGAGCAGCCTTGTCGAATTGGGATGAGAGGTGGGCAACTCTAAAACAAGAGGAGCTGAGGAGAGACTTAGTGTTGATTTGGGGTAACATCAGATGTGCTCTAGCCACGAAATTTGGTGGAGAGGTTAAGGGCACATGAGATCTCCAATACCTAGAAAGTGTTTGGGCAGATTCTAAACAGTTTGGGATATATTAAAATAATTAATATTTTTAATGTTGTCCCTAAGTCTAAACTTAGGGAAATTAAAATATTAATGTGAATTAATATAAAATTGTGTTAGAATGGTCCAAAAGACCTGGATCAAGCCAGATCTAATCTTAGCCGTCGATTAGGGACTTAATCTCGGTCATTCATATGTCAACGAGAAAAGTATAAGAGGAAGCTTGAGGGTCACTTGGAGAACACACCAAAGTGATTAGTGATTCTATTCTCTGGAGCGGGGTTTGCTAACAGATATAGAATCAATGATTAGTTGCAGCGAGGGGAAATGAGTACGAGGTAGAGAGGTAGGGACAATGTCGAGAGACTAGCACAGAAGCAAAGAGAGGCAGACGTAGAGCCAAAGGGAGCCACGTAGAGGTAGTGGAGATTGCGTAGAGCCAGAAGGGGCCTGTGTCATCCAGGCAGAGGCTGCTGGAGTGACGCAAAGCCTCAGTAGGCTGACGCAGAGGCTAGCATGGCTGATGCTAGGCTTCAAATTGTGTTGGAGAGGGATTTCGTGGAGCAGGCTTTCTGAATACCTGTTTCCGAAGAGAGGTATTGCTGCCAGATTTTTTATCTCTGTCGGGTTAGCCAGTTTGGTACTCAGTGTACTCAGAAAAGAGCTGCTTAATAATAAAACCCTCAGCTAGCTGCACCGGTTTTCCCACATTGTGCTTTCCCGGGGACATTAGTCCAAAAATAACGGTGTCATTTGTGTGCTTGTTTCTATTTCCTTCAGTTGATGATCTGTAATGTGTTGAGCATGCACTTGTATTTATTTTCAGTATTTACATGGTAAATAACTTGTCAATTAACAGAACAAGTAGGTAGGAATAAATCAGTAGAGTGCATGGAGGGTTTCTAATTGTTAGACTTAGAAACTTCAACATGGTATCAGAGCGTGGTTGCAGATTGCAGGAGAACTGAGGACATCAGCAGAGCAGAGCAGTAGCAACAGAAAACAGTTGTCCCGAGTGACAAAAGTTGTTCCTAGCAGCAAAACAACAAGTAAGGGGTGACAGAGTGCCTGGGTCATCAAGTTTGAGCCAAGAAGAGGTTGCGTAGAGGATGAAGGAGGCAAGGACAAGCTCACACAAAGGCCAGGAGGGCTGACGCAGTTGGCTGCGAGAGCTAGTTTACCGGTGCCGGGACTGTGCAGAGCTTAGGAGCTTTCACCTTCAGGTTGCTGGGGTTTAGGATGCTGTGGGTAACTTGCAGAGTGGAGCTGGTGGGGTACTATAGTCAGAACAATACCTAACAGGGCAAGGCCAAGGAGGAGGGAGTTGCTACCGAGGGTTTCTAGCCGAGAAATCCGGATCAGTGGTGCAGTTGCACAAATGATTAGAGAAGAGGGTGTCTCGACATCGGCATAAGGGTTTCTAGGATGGAAATCAAGGCTCAAAGGGAGTCAGATCGAGAACTTCCAGGAGGGAAGTAGAAGAGCAACATAGCACTAAATGGAGTAAGAGACCAGGACAGACTGGACGGAGCCTCAAACTTCGCAGTGTGGAAGGCCAAAATCTTATCCTACTTGACAAAAATCGTGTCAAGCACTTCGCCTTGAGGATGATAGCGATCCCAGTTGACCCAGCTGATAATGACAAGTACGAGGAGGCAATGGCGAGGGCCAAGAGCATCATCCTTGACGGGGTCAAGGACCATGTGGTACCACACATTGCCGAGAAGGAAACGACAAATGAGATGTGTGAGGCCCTAAAGAAATTGTACCAACATACTTCTGTGCAGAGAAGGATGTTACTAGAAAATCAGTTGTGATCATACTAGATAAAGAAGGAAGAACTGATCGACACCTTCCTCGGTCGACTGAATGAAATCTGGGATCAGCTGACTTCCATATGGGCCACGCCGGATCAAGAATTGATGGTGAGAACGGCCCTGAACGCAGTCTCAGAAGACAAAGAGGTATTTGTCCAGAGTATACTAGGTAGAGCGACCCTTCCACATTGGGAGGAAATGTGGGCGGCTCTTCGCCAAGAAGAGATCAAAAGGCTAAGCAAGACGGGAAGCAGCGGCAAGGGGATTAGAGTCAAGCAAAAGGAAGAGGATGTTGCCCTAGCATCTGAGAGAAAGCAAGAGAAACGAAAGAAGGACCTCTCCACGATCAAATGTTTCCACTGTTGGGAGCTGGGTCATTATGCGACCCAGTGTCCAAGGAAGAAGAAGAAGGGAGAGGCCTCCGAGACCAAGCAGCACCAGCAAGGGTAGAGAAGGAAGTGGAGATAGACGATGGCTGTGCCATGAGTGCACACACGCCACTTGAGCGGAAGTGGGGAGACATTGAGCTGTATTCAGACGGACTACATGCGATGACGAGCAAGATCCTTGAGGTACACAGTCTCTTGGATTAGACCATGCTACGGGAACCCTGAAGAGGAGTAGTAGGACTGGCAGATGTGGGTAGAGACGGATGCGGGTGAAGCGGCAAAGAGAGATACAGTGCAGAATTCCCAGGACAACACGAGGCTAGCAAGCTGCAACAGTTCGAGAGGCACGGGAGTGTTGCACCAGTGCAGGATGGCACAGAGAGGTGTGCAATGGTGTGAGATGCAGGGAGTTGTTGTAGCAGTGCAAAGGTCAGAGAGGGAGCACTTGTCAGCGACAAAGGAAGCTTCAACATCAAGAGTACTCTAGCTTGATAGAGAGGTCAGAGTTGGGAGATCAGTTACTTCTCAATAACTGAGTTGTAGTGCAGCAGTTAGCAGTAGTAGTGCTATGGGCAGAACGATGCAGCATGATGAGAGGAGATGCAGTGTAGACGCAGTAGTGGCAATGGCAGGGCCATGGGCAACAACACGGATGCAGAGGGAGCTGTTGTACATATGCAACAATGGTAGTAGCAGAGCCATGGGAAGCAATATAGAATGCAGTAGTGCAGAGGATGTTGGGCAGGGAGGCTTAGCATCAGCACAGGGACTGATGCTAGATGATCATGGTGATACTTAATGAGGAGTATTATTAGAGCACAGACCTCGCTAAGATGGAGTGTTGATTTGGGGTAGCATCGGATGTGCTCTAGCCACGAAATTTGGTGGAGAGGTTAGGGCATATGAGATCTCCAATACCCAGGAAGGGTTTGGGCAGATTTAAACAATTTGGGAGATATTAAAAAAATTAATATTTTTAATGGAGTCCCTAAGTCTAAACTTAGGGAAATTAAAATATTAATGTGAATTAATATAAAATTGTGTTAGAATGGTCCAAAAGACATGGATCAAACCAGACCTAATCTTAACTGTCAATTAGGGACTTAATCTCGGCCGTTGATATGTCAACGAGAAAAGTATAAGAGGAGGCTTGGGGGTCACTTGGAGAACACACCAAAGTGATCAGTCATTCTATTCTCTAGAGTGGGGTTTGCTAAGAGAGATAGAATCAATGATCAGTTGCAGCGAGGGGTAGTGAGTACGAGGCAGAGAGGCAGGGGCAGTGCCAAGAGACTAGCACAGAAGCAAAGAGAGGCAGACGTAGAGCCAAAGGGAGCCACGCAGAGGTAGCAGAGACTGCGCAGAGCCAGAAGGGGCTTGCGTCATCCATGCAGAGGCTACGCAGAGCCTCAGTAGGCTAACGCAGAGGGTTTCAGGTTGACGCAGAGGCCAGTAGGGTTGACGCTAGGCTTCAAATTATGCTGGGGAGGGATTTCGTGGAACAGGCTTTCTGAATACCTGTTTCCGAAGAGAGGTATTGCTGCCAGATTTTTTATCTCTCTTGGGTTAGTCAGTTTGGCACCCAGTGTATCCAGAAAAGAGTTGCTTAATAATAAAACTCTCAGATAGTTGCAATGATTTTCCCGCATTGGGTTTTTCCTAGGACATTGGTCCAAAAATAACAGTGTCATTTGTGTGCTTGTTTTTATTTCCTTCAGTTGATGATCTGTAATGTGTTGAGCATGCACTTGTATTTATTTTCAGTATTTACATGGGAAATAACTTGTTAATTAACAGAACAAGTAGGTAGGAATAAATTAGTAAAGTGCATGGAGGGTTTCTAACTGTTAGACTTAGAAACTTCAACACTTAGTCAAGGTTAAACCCGACGAAAGCAACAGTAGTGGGTTGAAGCCCAAGGAGGAGGAAGATAATGCAGCCCTTACATCGAAGGGACAACAAGAGTGGAGACGCAAGGACATCTCGAATAGCAAGTGTTTCAGGTGTGGTGAGATGGATCACTACACTACTCAGTGTCCTCTCAAGAAGAAGGACAAGGATGAGAAGCACGATCTAAAGCCTACGCCAACGAATATTAAGAGGAGTTCGCCATGATAGCCAAGATACCTCTAGGAGGGAGGTGGGCTAATTTAGAACTGTAGTTCGAAAGAGCTACAGATGGGCAAGATCCTTGAGGAGTCCACCTCTAAAATCATTTCCTTGCTACGGGAGCCCAGATCAGAAGTAGCAGGATGGACTAGTGTGGAATGGTGCCAAGTTGTGTCAAAGAGACAGTTGCAGTGGCTAGGAGCGCTAGAAACTGAATAGCGCAGAGCAGAGTTGGCAACAGTGCAGATTGGCGCAGTAGATTCAGAGGGTCAGTGTAGAGACTAATAGCAGTTAGACTTCGACATTCACTTGGTATCATACTGAACACAATTAGTTCAATAATTTTGGATTTTTTTTGTTGTTGATGGAGTAGCAGCAACAATTTGCAGTGTAGTGGCAGTTCTAGCAGCAACATAGATGCAGCACTTGAGAGGGAGCTGTAGTACAGATGTAGTGTTGACAGTGGCAGTTTCAACAACAATATAGTTGCAACAACAACGTAGTAGTTGGTGGATAGCATGTCATACATCAGCAACGCAGAGGATAATGCTTTAGAGTCAGAGTAGTATGCAACAGTGTATATTGCTAGAGCACATTCCTTGCTAAGAGGGAGTGTTGATTTGGGGTAGCATCGGATGTGCTCTAGGCCCCAAAATTTGCAGGGAGGCTTAGACACATGAATTCTCCAATACCCAAAAATCGTTTTCGGAAATTCCACTCGGAGACAGTTTTATTAAAATAATTAATTATTTTTAATGGGACCCTAAGTCTAAACTTAGGAAATTAAAATAATTAAATGGTATTAATATAAATTGTGGGTGAAACTTGTAAAAGAAGGCGGATATCAAGTCAATATGATCCTAGCCATTGATTAGAATCTAATTTGGGCCGTTGACTGATCAATGAGAGGATTATAAGAGGAAGTTTGATGCGCACTTGGAGAACACACCAAGAGATCAAGAGATCAAATTTATGAAGTGAGAAGTTCTCAGAAGGAAATTCTGATCGAGTAGATTTCTTGCAGTTGAGGGGCAGGGATAGCATCCAGAGAGAGAGATTTTCTCAGCTAAAGAATCATCAGCAGAGAGTGATCCATCAACTCTCACAGAATCTAATCTAGGTCGTTGATTGATCAACGAGAGGATTATAAGAGGAAGCTTGATGGGCACTTCGAGAACACACTGAGAGATCAAGAGATTGAATTTATGAAGTGAGAAGCTCTCAGGAGGAAATTTTGATCGAGTAGATTTCTTGCAGTTGAGGGGCATGGATAACATCCAGAGAGACAGATTTTCTCAGCTAGAGAATCATCAACAAAAAGTGATCTAGCAGCTTTCACGCAGAGGACACAGGGCCACATAGAGGCAGCGCAGAGGGTGAGAGAGAGTCTGAAATTTTTCAGCAACGTCAGTTTCAAAAGTTGGGAGTCGGGGTGTGAGACCGGGAGGCTTAGAGCAGTGACTCTGGGCTGCAAATTGATCAACTGGTTGGGTGACGCAGTGCCTAGAGGGGTTGATGCAGGGATTACGTGAAGACTCCGCAGAGGCAACGTAGGGCCTGCCAAAGGCACCTCATCTAGGGACCAGATCAACCAAGATTTTTCTCAGTGATTGTCTTAGCTAATCTCACAAATCTTTCTGCCAATATTTCTCTCTCCGTAACTGAATAACCCTTGAGGTATTCAGAATTTGCTACTACTTAATAATAATAAACCCTCAGAGCTGCTGCATCGGTTTTCCCGCATTGGGTTTTTCCAGGAACATTTGTCCAAAAATAACGGTGTCATTTGGGTTGTATTTTCATTCTTGCTTAGTCTCTTGTTTCCGCATTATATTTAATTAAGTGAAGGTTGCAGTGTATGTATTTCGATATTTGCCATCGTAAACTGCAAGTAATTTGTTTAAAGGAAATTAACAAATAGGAGAAATATCATTAGTTGCTGCAGTAGGGATTCCGGTTTAGGAATTTTCACAAACTGCAAGGTCATTGTGTTAACCACTAGAAAGGTGTTAAATCCCTCAAGCTAGGTGAGAAAGGGTTGTCCTAAGAGTCTATCAACCAAGCTTATGCTTGGAGGTAAGTTATTAGTGCAAGTTATGTCTAGAATGCTTATGCAATGATTATGAGTGAGATTCTTAGTTAAGATTGCTTAAGGTTTAAGTACTTAAGTTATGATATTATGACAAGAGTACTTGTAAATCAATATGCAATCTTACAACCAAGAAAGTACCAATTGAATTAGTGCCAATATCAAATCCACAAGAGATACTCAAAATAAAACTTGTTTGATTAGATAATCACAATATGTTCTTAGAAAAGGATGCCAAAGATTCACAATATATGTCAACCACAATTAGAGCACTTACCAATCATTACTTGCAACAATTAGAAATCTTCCAATATGTAAACGTCAATATTTCCCAATTCCAATTGTTCAATTAGATCAGAAATCTTCAAGTATAGAACATTTAGATGCCAAAATATTGCAATTAGATCATAACCAAGTAGATTCTCAAATGCTCAAGATCACAAATTACTCAATGATACACACTTGGGATAAGTTACTTCAATTCCAATTAGATTATAGACAATGTAACACAATTGAGATTAAAGTTAAGTGCTTTTAGGGAGTGCGCTGTTTAGATGTGAACTTACAACATTATAGATCATGAACTCACAAGAAAACACAATGTTAGACTTCAAGTATCAATACTAGCATGTAAAACCATGAAATCTCTTATTTACTTATGTTCCAATGTTCTCTTAATGAGCAACAAATGAATGATACTATTTATCTATGAAATCAATGAGCTAATTAATGCCAAATGTAAGCGATAGAAACCCAAATGCCAAAATTAAATTTGCTAACCAAGATCTTAAGTACTTTGATCTTCTTATGATGCAATAACCAGTGTTATATCAGACCTTTAATATGAAGAAATATCAGAGATGACAGACACCAAAACTTGTGAATCTATGCCAGATGAAGAATGCCCAAGTCATGCAATTAACTCCTTAATGTGTTAAGCAACTTATGAATTGATTTTAAGTCAATTTAAATGAGATTTTACCCCTGTTGTGAATTAATTTACTTGCTGAAGCAAAACACTTAGGTAAGAAGGGTTAGGAGATCAAATCCATAGGGCTTAGGCCTTGAAGATCACTTGCCAACTTTGCCCAAAATTTTCCAATGATGGTGCCACCTGAAAACACAATTTTTGAGCCAATTTCTCTACAAAACCACCAAGTATTCAATCCCAAAAAGTTCAGAAATGCACAAAGGGCAAATTAGGGCAAAGAGATGGTAAGGAAGAGGCCAAAAACGAAGGGAAAATGCCAAAATAGGTCTGTGGCTAGGGTAAAAGGCCTACTAAGCCTCACAGCAAGCCGAAAAGGGTTTCCTTTGGGCTTAGGATGGGCCGAAAGGGACACTAGAGGTTGTGGCCTAGGGTTTTGAGGTACTAAGGCCTGCGACACCCTAGAGGAAGCCTCAAAGAGGTGGCCGTGAGCCCTTTAGGGCGGCAGCCTAAGGGATAGAGGGAGGTTGAGTGTAAGGGAGGGCCCGAAAGGGGGCGCGCTAAGGAGAAGAAGGGAGGTTGAGGGGAAAGATAGGAGGATGGAGGTCGAGGAGGGAAGAGGAGAGGTTGCGGATGAGGAAGGAGGCAGAGCGGAGGGGAAGAAAGGCTTGTGACAGGCCTAGTAGGGAACGCTGAGGCCTTGAAGGCCCATGACCAGGCCTGAAAGGGCCTAAAAGGCTTGGCGCAAGGCGAAAGAGGGAAGACTAAGAGGCCTGGAGGCCACAACTAGCCCCAGAAAGGCTAGAAACCCTGACGCAGAGGGATGGAAGGATGATGCATGGGAAGGAGAGGAGGATGTTGGCCTAGGAGACGCTAGATCCCGGTCTGGGAGGCTTGAAAATTGAAAACCCCTGCTCTGAAAAATTTTATTTGCTTCAAATCTTAATTTTGTTGCAAATTTTT
This sequence comes from Pinus taeda, assembly GCA_000404065.3. Classification (NCBI taxonomy): domain Eukaryota; kingdom Viridiplantae; phylum Streptophyta; class Pinopsida; order Pinales; family Pinaceae; genus Pinus; species Pinus taeda. Next base: position 74,458 of record APFE030878294.1, read on the forward strand.
CAATGGCTAGTCCTGCAAAAAAAATTTTAGAGACTAGATCTTACCCTCAAGGGCCTCGATCTAGCTCCATTCCAGCTCTTCTTGCTTGATCACACTTGCAAAAATAAATTCTGAAGTGCCCAAAACCCCAATATATACAAAAATTCTCAAAACCCCAAAACCCAATTAGAAAGAATTATTTACAACAAATATACAAGGCCTTTGAAAGAAATTTTGAGAAATAATATTTTTAGAATTTTTTCGATAAGTGGCTAAGTGTATTTCTAAGAATAGATACAAGCTGCAACCTTAGCGAACTTAAATGAACCATATAAATATTTAGAGTCCAAACAAAGTTAACCTACGTCCACAGTTTGTGAACTTGGAGCCCAAGGATTAGGGAACCTGTAAACACTATATATTTTCCTCAAGAAAGCTTGTTAGACATATGGCGAATTAGATCACCTAAGATAGACTCATAATCTACCAATCGAATGTTCTTATCCCCATCTAATGAAAAACAAACTTTTTAAAAATATTGAATACAACATAGGAAAGCTCGTACCTAGTACGTACCACAAATCAATAGACAATAAACACCATGAATTGCACCCCAAAGTCTTTATTATGATTTAGATAATGTTCCTAGCGAGGCAGTAGCATTACATCAATTTTCTGCAGAATTTTCTTAACCAAACATCTGATGGCTTGAGACTCAAATGACTCTAATTTATAGATAAATCCTCCAAGTGGAAAAATAACGGCTAGTTAGCTTGATCTTCGTCAAAATAATCTCGATCGTCGATAAATCCTTGATCAACTTTTAATCTCTGTCGTTGAAATAATTATTTTTGAGGGATTTTCGAATTTCTCATTGAACCCATTTTTTATTAGTTTTAAATCAATTATTTTGATCAAATTTTCTCAAAAATTTGACTTTGACTTAACCACCAATGCCCAAGGGTCCAATTTTTCTTGAAATTTCCAATATTCCCTTGGTGAGAGACCTCCAAAAAATTAATTCCTTTGAGACCTGCGAATTTTTCCACTTGGAAAATTTAATTTCTCTAGACATTTAATTTTGACTCAAATTAATTAAATTTCTGGCTTAGGATTTTTATTTATTTTCGCCAAAAAATTTAATTAATTGACAGTCTAAGGGATTAATAATTTTTTCCACCCTTTAATATTTTAGCCATGGTGTCTAAGTATGAGCGACCATGCACTAAAATATTTTCCACAGAAGATTTTTTCAATTTAGCCCTCAAAAGGGGAACACCCGTTCGGTATAAACCGTCAAAATACATACCCAATTCTGCGACACAATATAATATAGTAGACCAAGTGATTTGTAATAAAATAATTTAGCCAATTAGCTTAAATTATTCCCAAATCACTTTTACATAAGACTCGACTAAAATATTAGGTCTCACCCTGTTAGAAAATCAGAAAGGCAGAAAGATTTTCTTATATAGATAATTACTTGTGATTTTTTCATCTTTTATGCTCTTCTTTTATCTTTTAGTTGATCAAGCAATTACCAAAACAATAACACAAGGAGAACAAATGTAGGAGGACAGTAAGAGCAAATCCCTTATATAGGGGAAAACCTAGTGAACAAATCTTCCTTCAATAGTTTTTTGAGATAATCCAAAACTCTAGACCTAGACAGAGACTCCCTCCACACCAAATCATCCCTCAATCCTTCTTGCAGATGACAACGTTTCACAAGCAACTTCGACCTACCAGACCCAGTGGCAGCTTCAACCCAGCAACAGTAGAAGTAGCAGCTTCAACCAGACTTGGATAACTTCGATCTCCCTTGATACACCTCAGAACTGAGAGTTGTCCCAAAATTTCGATATTGAGGTCTTCTATCCTTCTCCAGAAACTCGCACTCCTTTCCAGCCCTTCTTTTAGCCCTTTCTCAACTTCACACTTTCCCAGTTTCCAGCTTCAGAAATCAAACTATGTGTGAGAGAGTGAGATCCTCCAAATGAATTCGAACTACCTTGTATTTATAGCTTTCTAGGGAGTTCAAATTATTTGTCTTGAGGCTGACTTGGTGTGGAGGAGACTAAACTCATTTTTTACTCAAAAGTAATTCTTTTTACATGATTCGAAAGCCCAAGAAGGGTCTCTTTTAATCTACAATAACTCTAATGACTCAGAATAAATCCTAGAAGTTCTCAATGGGGACTTTAACCTAAAACATGATAACCCAAACATGAAACCTGTGCTTTAATAAGTCATAATAATAATAATAATTTTTTTTTCTTCATTCTTTTGATAAGTACATCTCAAATACATTTATGAAGACCAAACCTAGTTACAAATTTCAACACTCTCTCTTAACTAGGGAGGTATTCATTAGTACAAGTACAAAGAAGATCTCAGAACACATGAACCATGAAGAATTTTAGGCACTGCAATGCCATGGACTAGATTCTTGACCAGGGCAATCTATCCAAGGTCCTTCAACAATTTAAGCACCGCAATGCCATGGACTAGATTCCTGACCAGGGCAATCTATCCAAGTGTGACTAAGATGGACTAAACCTTTCATCCTTTCTAGGTATCATCAGGCTTACTTACTAACCATCAACCCAGGGATCTAGGTTCGTATCTGAGGTCAGAGCTCCTTGACCAACGCCACCCTTCCTACTTCGGGAACTAGACATCAACACAAAGTGTTGACTAGATATCCTCCCAAGAAATGTCTCACACAAATCCTCAACTTCTCAATTATTCCAATTGGTAACAAATCCTCCCCGATCACACAGATCGACACAAAATCTCTCCCAATCAAACTGATTGAAAACTCTAAGCATGTAACACATGCTGTCAAACTTCCCAGAGATTTACCTGTACAAACACAACCCAAACTTTCAAATGTACATAAATAGATACAAACATCTGGGGTCTTCTAAACAACTTGACATTGCTTCTCAGCTTTTCACGACAGAACTTAGAGCTTTCCAAATGAATCTTGACAGAATATTTCTCAACCATACAACTTCCTCTCCTACTTTTCATGCAACAACATATTCTACAAATAGATCCAACCCTTCTTATCTCAGCAACCCTTCAAAATACATTCTCCAATTTCTTCTCTCACTCACGGCCTTCACTAAAACTTACTATTGTTAGTCCTGGTTTAGAGCATGACACAGGAAGTAGAGAACCATATCCATCACTCCCTCTTAATCAGGGAGGATCTAATTTTTTATCAACGCTCCCTCTCAACTTAGGGAGATTTCTTTCATTCAAGCTTCCTCTTAACTTAGGCGGCTCAACTTCTTTTCTACGACATCATAGAATCTTTCATGACTTCCATCCTTCTCATTAGAGTTATCATGACCATTAAAACTTTCTTCATCATGCTTATCATATCAATTTCACTTTACGAGCATCTTCACCATCTTGAAGATTATGTACCTGCACAACTTGGATAGTAAGTACAACCAAATCTATAGAAGAATGAAGTTAACCATATCAGAATCATATAATGGAAGCATTCATCTTTAGACATCAAAATACTCAAACTTAGTTACACACAAGAGACACATACACTCCAACGTCTTACTATAGTTTTTGTCATAAATCCTAGATTACTTCATCAAGACTTTGGGCATTTCATAACAAATTTCATTACATCTAGGGTTTCAATGCTTCTTCCAGAGGTATGACATACCCTACTACATCATATTGCAAACCCTAGGAACAATTCAAACAAATATAGATCTGTAATGTCTCTAACAACTTTCAGAATTCATATGTTAGACTTCTTACTAGGATTTCATACAAACCCTAGATTTCATATATGGGATTCAACAATCAAAACCAATCACAGCTCAATCAACAACATGACTAACTTCCACAAGGGTTTGATGTAAACCCTAGATTTTACTAGTTCTCAACAAGCATCAATCTTAACTAGAATTCAGATTTTAACAATCTTACACAAATCTCAAATTATCACACAGTCATCATATATAAGAGATTTGGACTACTACTAAGGTTTGTTTACAAAACCCTTAGAATTCACAAATATTATCATCCTAGAGAATCAAACTTCGACTAGGGCTTAACTACAAACCCTAGGACTCATGACCATTAATAATTAGGTCAACTCATACATCTAGGATTCGATCATCATGCATAGGCATCTCATAACATGTGTTAGTCAACCCAACTACACAAATATCAATAAGAGTTAGACTTATAACAAACTTGATCAGACAAACACATACATGCCAAGGATTTTATTTCTAGGACATTATAAGGGTCTTGCTTATACACCCTACCAAATGTTAGTTTTTGGTAGCACTGTAAATGCTCTAACCTTGAAAATTGGTGGAGAGGCTAAGGCACATGAGTTCTAAAGAACCCAGAAACCGTTTGGTAAAATTCCACACGGATTGTATTTTATTAAAATAATTAATATTTTTAATGGAGTTCCTAAGTCTAAACTTAGGGAAATTAAAATATTAATGGGTATTAATCAAAATATGGGTGAAAATGATCTAGAAGGCGGATCAAGTCATGTTTTAATCTTAGCTGTTGATTAGAGACTTAATCTCGATTGTTGAAGACTCAACAAGAAAAGTATAAAATGGAGGCTTGGGGTTCATTTGGAAACACACACAAAGAGATTGAGGAAATCTATTTTCAAAGGTGAGAAATTCTCAAGAGGAAAATCAATTGGGGAGATCTTGCAGCTGAGGGGCAAAGAGAATCCGGGGGAACTTTCCAGAAAATACAGAATAGATAGGCAAAGAGAGCATGCAGAGAGGCAACGCAGTAGTTGGGAGAGGTGACGCAGAAAATTTGCCTGTTACACAAAATCTAGAACTGCCGAAACAATTGAAACTGCCGGAACAGCTGGGAGAGATGGTGTAGAGGCAACGCAGTAGCCAGGGGAGTTGTTGCAGAAAAGTTGTCTGTCACATAGAATCTAGAACTGTCAGAACAACTGAAATTGTCAAGAACTGCCGGAACAGTCGGGAGAGTTGACACAGAGGGGCAGAATTGCTTGTCAAGCAGAATCTAGAACTGCCAGAACAGTTGAAATTGCCGAGAATTGCCAGAAGAGCTGGGAGAGTTGATGTAAAGGCAGCGTAGTAGCCGGGACAGCTGACGCAAAAAAGTTGTCTGTCACGCAGAATCCAGAACTGCGAAACTGCTGGGAGAGCTAACGCAGAGGGTAGAGAAGGTGACGCAGGGCTGACGCAGAGCCAACGCAGGAATAGTTGGGGTTAGCCAGTCTTGTACTGGATCAAACAAAATTCTGTTGGGTGAAGTGAGGTAAAACTCACTCAGATTTTCTACCAGTATTTTCTTTGTAAAGGATTGCTATATGAGCATCCTAGATTTGTATTCAAATATTTCTCCTGCATAATAATAAACCCTCAAAACTGCTGCACTGGTTTTCCCGCATTGGGTTTTTCCGGGGATTATTGTGTCCAAAAATAAGTGCCCTATGTATCTTGTTCTTTGCTTTGTTTTCTGTTTCATGAGATCAAATATTTAATTAGTGTAGGTTGCAAAAGTAATTTTCTTCAGTATTAAAAAGAGTAACTTGATAAATGTAATTTAAAAATCAAGTAGGTGAAGTAGATTTAGATTTGCTGCAGTAGAGGTTCCTTCATAGCGTAGGAATTTTCACATGGTATTAGAGCATTGATCTTGAAACAGGAAGAGCAGATCCAGTACTGAGTAGTGAGGCTAAAAGTTGCACTTCGCGGCAATTCGAATCCCCTTGATGGGATTGCGCAGTCCTTGCTGAGAAGCAGATCCGAGGAAGTCTCTCTCTGAGTGAGATGACAGAGAGGTACGATTTCTAGTTCATGAGCTTGCAGAGGCAGAGGGAGTGACGCAGAGCCTCAACGCAGTGCCTGAAGGCTGCAATTTCTGCCAGGGTAGATATATGATGGAAAAGAACGAAGACACGTAGAAGGGGAATTTTCTCCTCAGAGAACTTTTCGCTAGAAAGTTTGAATTTCTCACTTGCTGAACCACTGAACAGTGCTAAGCAGTGACTAGAGGAGTCAGTTCGATAGTTGGGTGAGATGGCATCGCATGGGCTCAAAGATCAGGATAGGTTAGAAGGTGCTTCCAACTATGTCATATGGCAGACCAAAATCTTAGTTGTTTTGGAGGAACATGATCTCGAGACCTATGTCAATAGTGTTGTAGTTGTTCTTGCTGACAACAATCAAAATAACAAGTACAAGGCCGAGCAAGGGAAGGCAAAGAGGCTCATTCTCGATGGAGTTCGAGATTGTGTGGTTTCACACTTGCAGGGCAAGGATACAGCCCGAGAGATGTGGGAAGCCTTGTCTTCTCTGTATGAAGGCTCTTCCGAATAGCAGAAGGTGTATTTAGAGCAAAAGTTGCAACGAACTTTGATGCAGAAAGGAGAAGGGTTGAACCCCTATCTTCAATGTCTTCAGGACACTAGAGACTAGCTTGTTGCAGTGGGGTCCACTCCTCGGCCAATCGTGATGGTGAGGATAGCTCTGAATGGAGTCTTAGATGAATGGAAAGTTTTTGTCCAAAGCATATTGGGTAGAGAAAAACTACCTTCATGGGACGAGATGTGGGCGACTCTTCAACAAGAGGAGTTAAGGAGGGACCTAGCAAAGGTCAACCTCAATGGCAACAGTGGGAGTGGCACAAAGATGAAGGAGGAGGAGAATGCAGCTCTAGCATTGAAGGGACAACAAAAGCAGAAGTGAAGGGACAACAAAAGCAGAAGTGAAAGGGCATTTCGAAGGTGAAATGTTTCAATTGTGGTGAGATGGGCCACTATGCATCCCAGTGTCCTTTGAAGAAAAATGACAATGATGAGAAACATGATCCTAAGGCTGCTTCAGCAAAGATTAACGAGGATGAGTTTGCCATGAGTGCCCACGCATCTCCAAGAGGGAGATGGGGCGATATTGAGTTGTAGTTGGGAGGACTACATATGGGCAGGATACTTGAGGAGTCGACCTCTTGGATCAATTCCTTGCTATGGGAGCCCAAGATTCATGTTGATTTGGGGTAGCATCGGATGCGCTCTAGTCATGAAAATTGGAGAGACTAAAGAGCATGAGATCTCCAAGACCCAGAAATCGTTTTGGAAAATTCCATGCGGATGAAAAGTTATTAAAATAATTAATATTTTTAATGAGGTCCTAAGTCTAAACTTAGGAAAATAAAATATTAATGGGTATTAATAAAAATAAGCATGAGAAGCTTCTAAGAGACGAAGATCAAGTCTATTTTAATCTTAGCCGTTGATTAGGACTTAATCTTGGTCGTTGATTCATCAACAGGAAAAGTATAAGAGAAAGCTTGAGAGTTAGTTGGAGATACACTGAGGGAGACCAGTGAGTTCGATTTCTGGAGTGGGGTTTGCTGAGAAATTCGAACTAGAGGTCTGGATTGCAGAAAGAGGTAGTGAGTACCGAGTAGAGAGGCAGGGACAATGCTAGAGGATTAGCGCAGAGATCAGAAATGCAGAGAACAGAGCCACTCAGGAAGACAAAGAGGCAACAAGACTACGCAGTCACTAGAGGGCTTGCGTGGGTGACGCAGGGAGGCCCAGTGTTGACGCAGAGAGGCAGAATGCTGATGCGGAGGGTCTGGGAGCTGTGTAGAGGCTAGTTGGTCTGACGCTGAGCCTAGGACAGGTGGTGGAGAATTTATCTTAGTCGGGTGAGCCAGTTTGGCACCCAGTGTACTCAAAAAAGTTGTTTAATAATAAAATCCTCCTCTACTACACCGATTTTACCACATTGGGTTTTTCCGGGGACAATTGTCCAAAAATATCTGTGTTGATGTGTTTGATTCTTGTGCATGTATTAGTTTATGTATTATGGTGTGATATCTGCAGTAGAATTTATTTTAATATTTACTGAAATTTTTGTAAATAACTTATTGAAAAATAAGTAGGTAAAATAAATCAGTTATTGCAGTGATAGAATTTTCACATGGTATCAGAAGAAGTAATCAGAGACATGAAGGGAAAATCAATTATGGGTCGAGACCATGATGTAGAGACATCTATGTCAGGAGACTTGCGCAGATTTTCAGAAAATTGCACAAGAGACAGTAATTTTGATTTCTCTATGTTGGCTTCCAGATTGGAAGAAGAAGTTGTTTGTGTGACAAGCTCTGCATTATCAAAGGTATGGTATATAGACAGTGGAGCCTCTTGGCATATACAGGAATTAGGGAATGTTTCTCAGATTATCAGGAGGAAAGGATGAATTTTCAGATCACCATGGGGTATAAGACAAAGTGTACTCTAGTAGGGAAGGGTACCATAGTTTTTCAAACAGAAACGAGAGAGTGGTTCCGTGCTATCAATGTGCTGCATGTACCAACACTGGGGATGAACTTACTTTCTGTATCACAACTTCAAGGCAAGGGCTATGACGTTTTCTTCATCAAGGAGAAAGTATATGTCAAACACCCGAGCTAGAAAAATAAAGTACAAATTGGAATCAGAAGTAACAAGTTGTATAGATTACAACTAGAATCACCAATGGCATTGATAGGCAGTGATGGAGACAAGGATTTGAACAAACTATGGCACAGAAGAATGGGACATTTGCACCTCGGGGTTCTGAGAATTCTCAGGAAAATTGTAACAGGAGTTCCAAATCTTAGTACAGAATGAGATGATGTATGTAGAGGATGTGCTCTGGGCAAGTATGTCAAAGCAGCATTTCCTAGAAGTAAAAACAGGGCCAAGAGTGTACTAGGATTGATACACTCAGATATTTGCAGACCTATGTCCACTAAAGTTCTTAGTGGTGTCGAATACTTTGTCACCTTCATTGATGACCACTTAAGGAAAACTTGAATTTATTTTCTGAAAACCAAGAATGAGGTTTTCTGTCGATTCAAAGAGTAAAGGCTCTGGTGGAGAACCTGACAGGGAAGAAATTAAAAGTTTTTGCGCTCAGATATGGTGGAGAGTATGTCGATAAGGAATTCACTGAGTTTTGTGCTAAGGAGGGCATTAGAAGAGAGTGGACAACTCCTTACAATCCAGAGCAGAATGAAGTAGTAGAAAGGAAGAACAAGACAATCGTGGAAGCAGCTAGGGCCATGATCTATGATCAGAATATGCCAAAATTCCTGTGGGCAGAAGCATGCAACACGACAACCTATGTCCAAAATAGAACTCATCATATGGTATTGGGCAAGATTACTCCAGAAAAAGTCTTCACCGGAAAGACTCTTGAAGTCAGCGATTTCAAGATATTTGGGAGTTTAGCATATTGTCGTATACTTGACGAGAAAAGGAAGAAGTTAGATCAAACTGCAGAGAGAGGATATCTAGTGGGATATAGCGAGAACGCTAAGGCATATAGAATCTATCTTCCAGGGAGCAAGAAGGTAGTAGTTCAATGAGATGTGAAGTTCATAGAAGATAGGGCCTTCAAAAAATCTCGAGAAATGCCTTCTGAGGAGCAGTCAAAAGATGAGTCGTTGGTCAAACCACTTCAACCAACAGAAGCCAAGAATTCTTCCCCAGAACAAGAAGAATCACAGGAGGAGGAGGAACTAACATAAGCACCTGCTACCAAAGGAAGAACGAGCAGGGAACTTCGACAAATTTTGCAAGATGCAGAAGATTTCATCAGTGCACCAAGAAACAATAAAAGGGAGCAAAAACAGCCAGATAGATATCAAGCATTAGTAGCTCAAGATGGGGAGCCTTCCAGTTTTAAGGAAGCTGCTCAACATCAGGTTTGGTTGGATGTGATGGTCGAGGAATACAACTCTATAATGGTGAACGATGTCTGGGAGGTGGTGCCTAGGCCTCAAGACAGATTGGTGGTAGGTTCAAGATGGATCTATAAGATTAAATACGCTACAAATGGCAGTGTGGAAAAATACAAAGCCAGGTTTATGGCTAAGGGGTATGCTCAAAAGGAAGGAATTGACTACGAAGAGACCTTCGCCCCGATAGCCAGGTATACATCTATTAGAACCGTGATATCTCTTGCAGCACAGATGGGATGGGAGATTTATCAGATGGATGTCAAAATGGCATTCTTGAATGGAGTAATAGAAGAGGAGGTATACATTGAACAACTAGAAGGATTTGAGACACATGAGAAGAAGTCTCATGTATGCAGATTGAAGAAAGTCGTGTATGGGCTGAAACAAACAACTAGAGTGTGGTATGGTTGAATTGATCGCTACTTGCAGAAGATGGGGTTCGTCAAGAGTGACGCAGATCCAAATCTCTACTATCTGGTTGTAGAGAATGAGCCTCTAGTCCTAGTATTATATGTGGATGATCTCTTCCTGACAAGATCATCCAAGCTCATTGAGGACTACAGGAAGACTCTAGCCATAGAATTCGACATGAAGGATTTGGGACAGATGCATTATTTCCTGGGGTTGGAAGTTTGGCAGCAAAAGGGGGAGATCTTCCTTGGACAAGGGAGATATGCTACAGAAATTCTGAAGAGATTCAGGATGCAGGATTGTAGACCCATGGCTACTCCAATGATCACCAACTGGAAGAAATTGATGCATCAGAAAACAAAGATGTTGATCCCACCTTATACAGACAACTCATAGGGTCTCTGATGTATCTGGTCAATACCAAGCCAAACATTTGTTACGCTGTCAACACCCACAATCAATTCATGGTGGAACCAAAAAGGGCGCACTCGGCAGCAGCCAAACATGTTCTCAGATATATACAAGGAACAATCGATTATGGATTCTTGTACACCAGGAGTAAGGATATCAAATTGAGTGGATTTACTGATGCAGATTGGGCTGGAAGTTCAGTGGATTGGAAAAGTACCTCTGGGTACTGTTTCAACATTGGATCGGGAATGACTTCCTAGTGTAGTAGGAAACAAAAATCCGTAGCTTTGAGCTCAAATGAAGCAGAATATATGGCCACAAGCACAGCTTCGTGCGAAGCCATATGGCTTAGAAAACTACTTGTGAACCTATTCAAAATAAAGATGGAAGCGACCAGGATCATATGTGATAATCAGAGTTGCATCAAGCTCTCTGAGAATCCAGTGTTTCACGATCGGTCAAAGCACATTGATATTCGGTGTCACTTTCTCAAAGACTGTTTCCAACGAGGAGCTGTACAGTTGAGCTGCACTCCTACAAGAGAACAGGTGGCAGACATCCTTACCAAGGCCCTTGGAGGAACGAAGTTTGATTATTTCAGGGAGAAGATGGGGATGATAAAGAATCCATTTCAGTAGCAAAAATGGGTATGAAGTTGCAATGCAAATGTAGTGTTGGGAAGAAGGACCAGCAGCATCATGGATGCAGAGGGAGCTGCAGTACAGATGTAATAGTGCCAGCGGTAGAGTCATGGGCAATAGTACAGGATGCAGCAGTGCAGAGGATGTTGAGCGGGAAGGGCTAACATCAGCGCAAGTGTTGATGTCGTATACTCAGAGTGATGCTCAGTGTGAAGTATTACTAGAGCACATTCCTTGCTAAGAGGGAGTGTTAATTTGGGGTAGCATCGGATATGCTCTAGCCATGAAAAATAGTGGAGAGACTAAAGAACATGAGATCTCCAAGACCCATAAATTGTTTTGGAAAATTCCATCCAGATGAAAAGTTATTAAAATAATTAATATGTTTTATGAGGTCCAAGGTCTAAACTTAGGAAAATAAAAATATTAATGGATATTAATAAATATAGGGATGAGAAGCTTCTACAAGACGAAGATAAAGTCTATTTTAATCAGTGATGATAATATGGTGATATATCGCCGAATATCATAAATATCGCGATATTTCTTGCCAAAAATATCGCGATATTTTGGCTCCCGAAAATATCGCGATATTTTCGAGATATCGGCAATATCTCGGCAAAATATCGCGAGACGACAGAAAATAGTGCCGGGCATGTTATGTCGTGGCCAGAAAAAGGGAAAATCGTTTTTTTTCTTCATTTATGTTTTTGAGTGTTGGAGAAGGAAGGGAAGAGTTTTGTAGTGGTTGTCAAGGAGGGTTTGAGGACCAAACAACGATTATCACCACCAACTAAGATTTTTTTGTGGATCAAAGAATCAAAGATTGAAGACTAGTGAGACAAACTTCATTTCTTCCATTAACAGGTATGTTCTTAAAAACCCCTATGTTAATGATTTTTTCATAGATTTAGGGTTATGCTTGCTTGCCTCTTTGTCGACCAACACTTTGTTTCTTTGTTTTTTTTTTTTTTTTTCCATTTGAGCCAATGAAAGGGTTTTCTCCATATTTGGACAACAAGCTTCATTTTTTTTTCAACTTTCTTATGCACCCTCTTATTGCCATTTTTCATTCACATTGCAAAAAGCAAATAATGTAGTATTTTTTTTAAAATGAGGTGGTTATTACTTATTATTTTTTGTGTGGGGGGCTTTAATGCCAATTTTTTGTTTTTTTTTGTGTCCTAGGTTTGAATTAGTTCACTACAAAAGTCAAATATGCCAAAAGCCTTGGACCAATTTTCGGAGTATGGGGAGGCTATTGGTGGGGCAAATCGGGCATATATATCATGCAAATTGTGTGGGACCAAGATGTCAGGAGGGGTTACACGATTGAAATACCATCTGGCTCGACTCCCTGCACATGATGCAGATCTAATGCCTTGTATGGTTTCTAGTGCAGAGGTTATACAAAAAGCTCTTGAAGCAATTGCTGAACAAGACAAAAATAAAGCTGCTAGGAAGTGGCCAATGGTCTTAGATAGATAGCTGCTAGTTTTATTTGTTTTGTAACTTTTGCTACATATAATTTTACAACTCATGATGATGAAATACTTTTAAAGTTTTATATATGTGATGTTATTTTGTTTGAGTCCTTGATTGGACAATTATCAGGGATCAACAGGATTTGGTATTGCCTTTGAAGTTTGATGTATCATTTCTATTTGACATCATATCTATCATTGCTTTCTTCATATTTATGTGCCAATGTGTTTAGTTCATGTTGTTATTGCTTTATATGTTTAGAAATCTGATAAATAATATAATAATAATAATATAATTAATTAATAATATAAATGAATAAAATAAAAATAAATATATATATATATATTATACATTTTTTATGCTTGTCGATATTTGCCGATATTTTGTCGATATTGCCGATAAGATGTTTTCTGGACCCTCGCCGATATTTTGCCGATACCGATATTTATCTTAGTCATTGATTAGGGACTTAATCTCGGTCGTTGATTAATCAATAGGAAAAGTATAAGAGAAGGCTTGAGGGTCAGCCGGAGATACACTAAGGGAGACCAGTCAGTTCGATTTCTAGAACGGGGTTTGCTGAGAAATTCGAACTACAGGTCTGGATTGTAGCAAGAGGTAGCGAGTACTGAGCAGAGAGGCGAATATAGTGCCACAAGATTAGTACAGAGATCAGAAACAAAGAGAGTAGAGCCACTCAGGAAGACGCAGAGGCAACAAGACTGTGCAGTCACTAGAGGGCCTGCGTGGGTGATGCCGAGAGCTGTTAAAATTGACAACTAGGGCCAAACTCCATGTGGGTCATCTTATTTATGGCAGCTGATATTTTTCTTCGATTCCTCTCGTCGAGAGGTGTAGGATTGATCTAACAATCATTCGATTCCGACATGTATTTATGGAGATATGAATTTATTTGTATTTACTTGTCAATTTGTCAAGGTGGGCCAACAACAAAATGTGTGGCCCACATCCTCAACGATTCATATAAATAGAAGACACCTTGTGGCATTATTCGCTCATCTCATCTCATCTCACATTCTTCTCTCTCCTTATTTGATTGGGTACACATCAAGGAGCAACATCTCTCTCACGTGGGAAGAAGGAACACGCAAAAAGGAGGACGCAGGACTGTTTCAGCAATGTTGACTGAGGTTGACCAAGGAGCAGCAGGGCTGGGTTTGACTTCGTTGACTGGCGAGGAGGTCAGTTTGACTTTGGTCTAGTGTGAGGAGCCTCTATCAAGCAAGCCACAGATTTGGACAACAAAACGTTGACCTGATTTGACCATGGATTTAACCAGCGTTGACTGGTTAGGGTTGACCGCAAGGCTGCATATGCGTTGACCACTGTTTGACCATCTCTCTTGGATTGTTTTGGGTTGACCACCAATGTTGTTGGAAGCCGAGTTGGCCAAGGTTGACTTGAGGTCATTTGTGGGCTGTTTGACCAGCTTTGAAGTCGCTTGTTAGGGTTTCATTACTACTGTCATTAAATTACAGAACTATGATATTGTACTATCTCTCTCTCTACTGAATTATTGAAGATTATAGAAGAATTGATTGAAGGGTTTCGCCACATTGGGGTTTGTCCCTAGATAACCGCCACATCTGGTGTCTCTTGTCATGGCTTGTCTTCTGTCGATTTGTTCTATCAACATTTTACTTTATGTTAATGTGATTGCTAAACAATGAAATTGACATTGGGCTAATAAGAAGAAATTGAAGTAAATTGCACCAAGCATAGAACATATCATAACTTAACAAAGGCAGAGTGCTGACGTAGAGGGTCTAGGAGCTACGCAAAGGCTAGATCGTCTAGCGTTGAGCCAAGGAGAGGTGCTGGAGAATTTATCTAAGTCGAGTGAGCCAGTTTGGCAGCCAGTGTACTCAGAAAAGTTGTTTAATAATAAAATCCTCCTCTACTGCACCGATTTTTCCACATTGGGTTTTGCCGGAGACAATTGTCCAAAAATATCTGTGTTGTGTTTGATTCTTGTGTATGTATTTGTTTCTGTATTTTGGTGTGATATCTGCAATAGAATTTATTTTAATATTTACTAAAGGATTTTCGTAAATAACTGATTGGAAAATGAGTAGGTAACATAAATTAGTTACTGCAATGATAGAATTTTCACAATTCAGCAGTAGAGAGATGGACTTAGTGTCAGATGACGCAGTGGAGTGTTTGGAGGACAGATGCGTTAGTTGGGGACCAGAGACTGATCAACATAGAGCAAGGTTGGCAGCAGTGCAAATGGCATAGTGCAGGAGTCAGCAGCAACGCAGAAGATTCAAAGGGTTAGAATAAACAACAGTTAGATTCCAACATTCATTGTATTATGTTGAACACAATTAAGTTCAACTAATTTTGGATGTTTTTCAGTTGCTTCTCTCAACGACTGAGTTGTAGTATGGATGCAGTGTTAGCAGTGGTAATACTAGCAGCATAGTAGATGCAGGTTTGAGAGGGAGTTGTAGTACAGATGCAACAGTGGCAGTGGCAGTGGCAGTGTCATGGGTAGCAGTACAGTAACAACAACACAATGTTGGTGGCAGCGTCAATGCAGAAAAGAGGTGCTTCAGAAACAGAGCAACATGTAGGTGGACATTGTTGCTAGAGCACTTTCCTTACTAAGAGGGAGTGTTAGTTTTTGGTAGCATCGGAAGTGCTCTAGCCTTGAAAATTGGTGGAGAGACTAAGGCACATGAGTTCTAAAGAACCAAGAAAATGTTTGGTGAAATTCCACCCGGATTGTATTTTATTAAAATAATTAATATTTTTAATGGAGTTCCTAAGTCTAAATTTGGGGAAATTAAAATATTAATGGGTAGTAATCAAAATATGGGTGAGAATGATCTAGAAGGCGGATCAAGTCATGTTTTAATCTTAACCGTTAATTAGAGACTTAATCTCGATCGTTGAAGACTCAACAGGAAAAGTATAAAATGGAGGCTTAGGGTTCATTTGGAAACACATACAGAGAGATTGAGGAAATCGATTTTCTGAGGTGAGGAGTTCTCAGGAGGAAAATCGATTGGGGAGATCTTGCAGCTGAGGGGCAAAGAGAATTTCGGAGAAGGACTTTTCGGAAAAGACAGAACAGAGAAGCGGAGAGAGCTTGCAGAGAGGCAACGCAGTAGCCAGGAGAGGTGACGTAGAAAAGTTGCCTGTCATGCAGAATCCAGAACTGCTGGAACATCTGAAACTGTCGGAACATTCGAAACTGCTGGGAATTGTTGGAACTGTAGGGCACAATGTTGCACGAAGCGGCCCCCCCTGGTTCCAAGCCCCGAAGCGCGTCCTGTATGGAAGCGCCTAGGAAGCTTGGCCAGAAGCGACGCTTTCGAATTCGGAAGCGCTGCTTCGGCTTTTTTAGTCGCTTCCTGGAAATTTGGAAGTGTTGTACGGAAGCGCCGCTTCCATGCCTCCGAAGCGCGCTTCGTACGACGCTTCGGGCCTCAAAAGCGTGGCGCTTCGGAGGTGGAAGTGTATGCTTCCTATACGCTTCCATACGCTTCGGGCAAGAAGGCCGCGCGCAAGGGAAAAAGACATTTTTTTTTTTTTTTTTTTTTTTTTATAAGTTATGTTAACTTAGCATAAAGTGGGTGGGTTAGGGTGAGGTTAGAGTGAGGTTAAGGTGAGGAATGAAAAGAATAAAGCCCTCATTCATTCCTCATTTTCTCACTTTGAGTTTATGAGAGTTGGAGAAGAGAAGAGAGAAGAGGAGAAGAGAAGAGAGGAAAGGAGAGGAGAAGAGAGGAGAGCTTGGAGGATTGAAGAAGGAGGAGCTAGGAGGAGGAGAAGCTTGGAGGACTTCATCTACAAGAGCTAAAGAGGTAAGTTCAAACGCCAAACTCCCTTATTTTTTTTACAATTTTTTTTATATTTTTCTCCTCCCTCTCCTACTCTTTCCCATTGTTTCTACTTGCTCCTTTTTTATAGGTTGTCCACCACCTATATTCCAAGATGGTGTTCTTTTGGCTTCTATGTACCATTCCACTCTTGGTTTTAATGATGGCAAAGGGGAATAGGAATAGAAGAGAAGAAACAGAAGAGGATAGTGGTCCCAATATGAGTGACCCAATGTATGATGAGGAGGAAGGGTTTGAAGAGGAAAGGGATGAACCTGAAGGGGACACTGAAACACAAGATGGGAAAGCTACATCAACACCCTTATGGAACTATGTGACCAAACTTGATGGGGGAAAGGGTGGTGGATCTTACAAATTTGTGTGCCCTCATCGTTGTCATGGAGGAAAACCATATTGTGGTTCATATACCCGTCTGAGGAGGCATCTTTGTGGGGTGCTAGACAGTGATGAAAAAAAGGGTCCTGTGGGGGTACAAATTTGCTCAAACATTTCAACTGAAGAAAGAAGAAAATACATCCAAATAGAGATGGTTGCACAACAAAAAAACAAGAAACAAAAAACTCATTCTGAATCAAGTGCAACCTCTAAATTTGGTAGCTGCTCATCTCCTCATGGTACTTCTACAAGCTCTGGAGGTAGAAGAACAATAAGGGATTTCCTTAATGTTGCTGGGAGGGATGATGTGGATGGAAAGATAGTTCGTTTTCTTTGTGCTTGCGGTGTACCATTCAATATCCTTCGCTCTCCCTATTGGCATGAAATGGTAAAGACCACCAATGAAGCCCCAAAATACAAGGCCCCCAACTATGAGAAAGCTAGAACAGTGTTATTAGAAAGAGAAAAAGCTAAGGTTCAAAGAGCTTTGACACGTTTTACAAATGAGTGGGTAGATTCTAGGGTATCTATTGTATCAGATGGGTGGAAAAAATTCAAATATTAGAAACCAACATTTGATAAATGTTCTTGGTGTTTCTTCTAGTGGTGCAGTATTTATTGCATGTCATGACTCCTCCTCCACCACTGCATCTGCACAAAACATTGCAGATCTCCTATTGAAATCAATCAAAGATGTTGGTCCGAATAATGTGGTTCAAGTGATCACAGATAATGCAACAAATTGTAAGGTAGCAGGAAAAATTATTGAGCGTACTCATCCACACATCTTTTGGTCTGGGTGCCTGGTTCACACATTGAACCTTTTGATGCATGATATTGTGAAACAAAAAGAATGTGGGTGGATTGCTGAGGTTTACAGGAGAGGGAAGCAGCTCATTAAATTCATCACATGGCATACAAGGGTAAACTACTTCTATGGCACTTACTCCAAGTTGCAGTTGCTTAAAATTTCAAAGACAAGA
>APFE030878294.1:103533-151461 GCA_000404065.3 Pinus taeda
TAAGCCTAGAATGCTTATGAAATAGTTATGAGTGAGATTCTTAGTTAAGATTGTTTAAGGTTTAACTACTTAAGTAATGATATTATGACAAGAGTACTTGTAAATCAATATGCAAGCTTACAACCAAGAATCATAATATGTTCTTAGAAAAGGATGCCAAAGATTCACAATAGATGTCAACCACAATTAGAGCACTTACCAATCATTACTTGCAACAATTCGAAATCTTCCAATATGATAAACGTCAACATTTCCCAATTTCAGTTGTTCAATTAGATCAGAAATCTTCAAGTATAGAACATTTAGGTGCCAAAATATTGCAATTAGATCACAACCAAGTAGATTCTCAAATGCGCAAGATCACAAATTACTGAATGATACACAGTTAGGATAAGTTCTTCAATTCCAACTAGATTATAGGCAATGTAACACAATTGAGATTCAAGTTAAGTGCTTTTGGGGAGTGAGCCTTTTAGATGTGAACTTACAATGTTATAGATCATGAACTCACAAGAAAACACAATGTTAGACTTCAAGTATCAATACTAGCATGTAAAACCATGAAATCTCTTATTTACTTATGTTCCAATATTCTCTTAATGAGCAACAAATGAATGATATGACAACAGTATATAAGTCTTATGACAGTAGTATTTATCTATGAAATCAATGAGCTAATTAATGCCAAATGTAAGCAATAGAAACCCAAATGCCAAAAATAAATTTGCCAACCAAGATCTTAAGTACTTTGGTCTTCGCATGATGCAATAACCAGTGTCATATCAGACCTTTAATATGCAGAAATATCAGAGATGACAGTCACCTAAACTTGTGAATTTATGCCAAATCAAGAATTCCCAATTCATGCAATTAACTCCTTAATGTGTTAAGCAACTTATGAATTGAATTTAAGCCAATTTAAATGAGATTTTACCACTGTTATGAATCAATTTACTTGCTGAAGCAAAACAGTCAGGTAAGAAGGGTTAGGAGATCAAACCCTTAGGTCTTAGGCCTCGACGGTCACTTGCCAACTTTGACCAAAATTTTCCAATGATGATGCCACCTGAAAACACAATTTTTGAGCCAATTTCTCTGCAAAACCACAAAGTATTCAGTCCCAGAAAAATCAGAGATGAGCAGTGGTCAAATTAGGGCCAAGAGATGGTAAGGAAGAGGCCAAAGACGAAGGGAAAAGGCCAAAATAGGCCTGCAGCTAGGGTAAAAGGCCTACTAGGCTTCACAGAAAGCCCAAAATGGTTGTTGTTGGGCTTAGGAGGGGCCGAAAGGGCCACTAGGGGCTGCGGCCTAGGGTTTTGAGGCCCTAAGGTCATTGACACCCTAGAGGAAGCCTCAAAGAGGCAGCCGCAAGCCCTTTAGGGTGGTGGCCTAAGGGATGGAGGGGGGACGAGGGTAAGGGAGGGCCCAAAAGGGGCCGCGATAAGGAGAAGAAGGGAGGCTGAGGGGAAAGGGAGGAGGAAAGGCTGCAGAAGAGGAAGGAGGTCGAGCAGAGGGGAAGAAAGGTTTGTGACATGCCTAAGAGTGGAGGCCGAGAGGCCTGGAGGTCACGATTAGCCCCACAAAGGCTAGAAACCCTGATGCAGAGGGATGGAAGTGTGACGAATGGGAAGGAAAGGAGGATGTTGGCCTAGGAGAGGCTAGATCTGGGCCTGGGAGGCCTGAAAATTGAAAATTGCTTCAGATCTGAATTTTGTTGCAAATTTTCAATGGTTGGCCCTGCAAAAAGTTTTGGAGACTAAATCTTACCCTCAAGGGCCAAGACCTAGCTCTATTCCAGCTCTTTTTGCTTGATCACGCCTGCAAAAATATATTCACAAGTGCCCAAAATCCCAATATATACAAAAATTCTCAAAACTCCAATTAGAAAAAATAATTTACAAATTTTTTATACAAAATTATTTACAAATGTACAAATATACAAGAATTTAAAAAAAAAAATTGAGAAATAATTTTTTTAGATTTTTTTTGATAAATAGCTAAGTGTATTTCTAAGAATAGATCTACAACCTTAGCGAACTTAAATAAACCATATAAATATTCGGAGTCTAAACAAAGTCAGCCTACGTCCACAGTTTGTGAACTTGGAGCCCAAGGATTGGGGAACCTGCAAACACTATATATTTTCCTCAAGAAAGCTTGTTAGACATATGGCGAATCAGATCACCTAAGATAGACTCAAAATCTACCAATAAAATGTTCTTATCCCCATCTAATGGAAAACAAACTTTAAAAATATTAAGCACAATATAGAAAAGTATGTACCCAGTACGCACTGTTGACCACTGGAGTGGCACCTAATGATTATATGAAGACTCCATGCCCAAGGATGTAACAAGGGACACTTGTACCATCAGATATCATCAGACTACCAAAGTTTTTAAACTCTACTTTTATTTCTCATCATCTTTTCTTGTACTTAGATTCCACACGCTACAGGGAATTGTAATAAGTGATGCTAGTAATACAGATTTTTGAGTCTGTTAACAGACTTAAGGTGTTGGGGGCGCGATCAACAAGCGAGTACACCTTGGAGTGTTTTTTTTACTTGGTTAATTATTCCTGCTTTTTTAGCGACGAATAATTTTCTAGGTTTTTTCACTCAAATTTACCCTAAAGTCGGGGAGCCGATTTGAAGGCTAAGCCTTAAATGCATCTTAGTGTCTAGAGTCGATGTATATTACCATACTAAATGACACAAAAAAATCGTGGAATTTGGTTAGGTCTAGGTAGTCATTTTTTAATGTTTTTAGATTTTTCACAGTGCGGAAATCACAATAAAATTGTAATTGAAATGTAATAAGTGTTGTCTAAAGAAGTTGTAAGGGGTATGAGTAATAAAAATTACACATCTCACTCTGAAATTTCTACAATGACACACTTTGAGGGGCTAATAATGTGTTCTAGACCCTCAAAACCCACTTTTCCTATATTTAATGGAAAATGTGGCAATTAATTAGGTTAGAATTAAATAAAATAGAGAGAAATAAATTATTCCATGTGACAGAATGACATGGAAATGTCTTGGACATTATCCCAAGTTAAAAGATTCAGTCAAAGGACATGTGGATGATGACTGAGCACACAACATCATAAATACACCATTATCTCAAAGAAATCGAATTTCCCAGAGTTAATGCAACACTTGCACATGTGGAAAAATCAAATTTCCTAGAGGAGTTAATGCACAAAGAAATATTTGAGAGGATTTTTTTCGAGGATTTCATGGGAGTTTGTCTCACTTACACTCCACTTCATCTACATTCATCACTTTAGTTTGGGATTTGAGTTTCTCTTGAGGGGACCACACATTATCTTGGAGGATCTACGCTATTCCTGTGAAAATTCTATCACTGCAACAACTGATTTATTTTACCTACTTATTTCCCGATAAGTTATTTATGAAAATCCTTTAGTAAACATTAACATAAATTCTGTTGCAGATATCACATCATAATACAAAAACAAACACATGCACAAAAATCGACACAAATATTTTGGACAATCAATCCCTGAAAAAACCCAATGTGGGAAAACCGGCGCAGCAAGGGAGGATTTTATTATTCAACAATTCTTCAGTACAACTGGGTGCCAAACTGGCTTACTCAACAGAGAGAAAATTCTTCAACACTTCCCCCAGTCTCAGCGTCAGCCTAGAAGACCTCTGCGTAGCTCCCAGACCCTTTGTGTCAGCCTCGAACTCTCTGCATCAACGCTGGGCCTCTCTGCATCACCCACGTAGGCCCTCCAATGACTGCGCAATTTGCAGCCTCTGCGTCTGCATCTCCAACCTCTGTGATGTTCCCCTGGTGTTGTTCCCGACTCTCTGTTCCATACTTGTTGCATCCTGCTGCTCTCCAAACCACTAGTTCAAATTTCTCAACTAACCCCGCTCCAGAAATCGAACTGACTAGTCTCCCTCGGTGTGTTCTCCAACTAACCCTCAAGCCTCTTCTTATACTTTTCTTGTTGGTCCTCCAACAACCAAGATTAAATCTCTAATCAATGGCTAAAATTAGATTTGGCTTGATCCATGACTTTTGGAACCTTCTAATCCAGTTTTATATCAATACCTATGTTCCACTAAGGTTCCAGGATGAGGGGGCGAGGGAGAGAGGATACGCGAGAGCGGCCTATGCAAAATCTCCCCACCAATTTTTAGGAAACGTGGGGGGACATCAGGGTTTTAAAAACTTATAAATATAAAATATAATTTATAAATTGAGTCCACTATGACAATTGGGTTTGAAACTTTGAATTGAAAAGCTGCAAAGCATGATCATTGATATGAATATCATTATCTAATATCATATAATAATAAATTTAAAATTCTAATTTATAATCATACATCATACACTATGATTAAAGTTTAAACCATATTGATGTTCCACTTTCTACTATGAACATTGAATACTGTACAACGAATATTGACATAAAATTATAAAAGTCAAGTCTGATACATCAAGAGTCAAAATTTTATAGAGTCAGAATAACATAAGAACATCAACATATCAAAAGATAAACGAGCATAATTTTTCTCAAGCCTCAAGGTAATCCCCCGCTAGTCTTTGCATCCAGCTACTGCATGAATAAATCAGGATCAACCATATGGTCCATATCACCATTTGAATTTGAATCACTGGCATTCTCAAGCATGCTAAGTGGCACACCAACCAACCCCATCTGTCTCTCAACAAGTCTCTCCTCCATATATACCTATGCATCATCATCTCGATCAACATCCCATCATGTTGTTGGTCCCTTCAAATACTCAAGTGTTTTCCTATGCTCAAGACGCAGGGCACTGTGCACAACAACTAACTTCTCCGCTCTTTTAGAGGTAAGCTTGTTCCTCTTGATAGAGTGGATGAAGTTATATGTGGACCAATTCCTCTCTGTTACAGAGGAACTAGCAATCTGAGACAACAAACGCATAACTAGATCTTTGAGCTCTGGAGCACCATCCCCATGCATCCTCCACCAACCAATCAGGTCATCTTGGGCTAGATCTATGCGACCTGCCCGAGCACCACGTGTGTTGAAGGGGCCACCAAGAGATGCAACCTGAACAAACTGTCTTCAAAATCTTGACCCCTCCTCCTCACTGTACATCTTTGCAATTGCATCTAGGAAGCCATTCTTTACCTCTGGATCATCAATAGGAGGCACCCTCCCAGGTCTCTCAACACACCATTTTGGGTTTAATGCATATGCTGCCATGTGCAAAGGTGTGTTCATGCGATCCCACCTACGCTGAATGATGGGTCGAATTTGGGAAGTATAGAACTCTAATGAGGGCTCCCTCTGCTGAATGGTTACCTTCACACGACCCAACATGCTATCAAAGGCCTCATAGATTTCTCCAAGACTAGGAGCATCTGAATCAGTGTAACAAATGACCTCCACAATAGGGCCCAAGAATGACACCAAATAAGAACAATCTGCCCACCAATCATTGTCCAACACCTGAAGCCTGACCTTCTTCCCCGTGTTTGTCTTTGATTCTAGCCACCTTCCCCACTCTAAACTCACAACCAAGGATTGTAGAGGTGCTTGTACCTCTATCATCCTCTCCAATAAGAGAAAATAGCTAGCATATCTAGTATCAGTGGGCTTGAGGAATTCGATCCTCGTGTGAGCCTTGTACATAGCTAAGGAGGTGTGGTGGTTGCAGATAAACATCTGCACATCTCTTGTTGCTGTCAGCAAGTCTGATATCCACTGAATCTTGCCAATGTCCTTTAGTGCAGTATTGAGTGCATGCACACAACAAGAAGTCCAAAAAATATGTTGATACCTGTTTTGAATCAATAACCGAGCTGATCTACAAACTGTTGTTACATCTCTCACAACCTACACCACACTCTCAAGCCCAACAATCTCTATAGCTTCTCGAAGAAGCTCAAATTGGAAAGATGCATCATTGCGCTTTCCAGAACAGTCAACAGCTTTAAGAAAGAATGGACCTTCTGAAGATGTCACTATGATGTTGATAAGTGGGCGTTTTTGGATGTCATTCCATCCATCCATAACAATAAAGCAACCAAACCTCAACCATGTTTGTCTCATTCTCTCTTTCTGCATATTAATTTTGGACACTTGTCTATCTAAAATTGTTGTTTGTAGTTTATGTTCTCCGGGTGGTACATATGAAGGCCTTATTTTTGCAATTGCTTGGACCATTTCCTTGTAATAAGGAGAACGAACAACATGGAAGGGAATTCCATTGGCAAAAATAAATGTCAATTGCATCATCTGTGTCATCTCGATCTAAAATGTTGTATATCCCAGACACTATACCACCCATTGCACAAGAATGAGATGCACCAGTAGAAACCTTTGTCTTTTTTGATCAAGCACTGGATGGAGGAATATTTGTGGATGGATCAACATGTCTGCTAGAAAACAATCATTTTCCAGTGGCTGCCCTTTCTAGCCTCCAAATTTGTTCTCTTTGAGTTGAATTCAAGTTCTTTGAGGGACACATATTGACTCCTTTACCTGTAATAGCCAAAACGTGTTTCTTCACCCTGGTATCACTGCCAACAAAGTGATGCCCACAAATATTGCAGACCCAATCACGTGAGCCACCACCAACTTTTGGATTCTTTTTCGACAATCTAGTTGCATAGATTAGAAGTGGTTTTAGAGGATTAAATGTCCCCTTTGCAAATTTTTCCAGCTCTCTTGGTGGGCCTCCGGGATCTACACCATGCCTATTCTAGTATCTTGCCCCCTTGTGACCACTTTCAACTTCTTCTTGTGCATCTTGTGGCTCACTACCATTGTAGCTGCTGTCACTGTCCTCACTATTCCCAAAAGAAGTTTGACTCTGATTCATAGTTGTAAGTTGTAAGTTGTAACTTTGTAAGTTGAATGACAAATCAAAATGTAGGTTGCAACCTGTAATGAAAATAAAAAAAATAAAAACATTACACAGGTTGACTAATACACAGGCTAGTAGCTACAACACACACATTGAACGCTGAACTTTTTTTTTAATTTACAAGAAAAAAATTAAAATTAATACACAGTCAAAAGTTCTAAAAAAATTTTAAAAATTAAATTTACAAAAAAAATGAAAAAAACATAAAAAATGCAGCCTAAAAAATTAAAACATAGTCAAGACTCAAAACATGGGTTTAAAAAAAAAAAAATTACAAAGAAAAAAATGAAAAAAATAGTCAAGTTTCTATTTCTTTTTAGAAACACAATCAAGTTTTAAAAAAAAAGTGAAAAAAAAAGGAAAACATAGCTACAGGCCTAAGAATCACAAAAAAAATGGAAAAAATTTACAAACTTACCAGAGAGGCAACAGTCAACGTTCAAAACTTCAGCGTGCTCTAGCATTCAACATTCAGGCAGGTTCAGGCAGGTGACAACGTTCAGGTAGCTGACACTGGACAACATTCAGTGTTCAGGTGTTTCGTTGCTTCTGCAGCTGCAGCAACGATGGCTTGCCTTGCTTGTGTTCCAGGCTCCAGGCCCTAGTAGAATGGCGACCAGTTGGCAGCAACTTGCAAGTGGACCTGAATGGCGACGGACAGTGGACTGCTGCTCGACGGGGAGGAGTGTTGCTTGATAGGGAGGAGTGAGGAGCGAATGGTGTGAGGGTGGCAACATGAACTAAGTTTATAAAAAAACCATAAATGAAACACTATGTAATACATATAGCTGCCAAATGTTAAATTTTAGTTATATTAAAACATAGTTATATTAAAATTTAACTTAAATTTTAGTTATAAACAAAAGCTTTTTAAAAAATCGGGCCCCTCGTCCCCCCTCCATTCCCCACAACCCCTCTCGTCCCCTCTCGACCCCCCTTCTCCCCCTTTTCAGAAACGACTCCTCAAGACAGGGAAATGACCCCTTGGCACATCCCCTTGCATACCCTGTTTTTTAGGAGCGTGGGGAAACGACCCCTTCTCATCCTCATGGAACACTGATTAATACCCATTAATATTTTATTTTTCCTAAGTTTAAACTTAGGAACTCCATTAAAAATATTAATTAATTTAATATCTCCCAAACTAGTTAGAATTTGCCCAAACCATTTCTGAGTCTTGGAGATCTCATGTGCTTTAGCCTCTCCACCAATTTTCATGGCTAGAGCACATCCGATGCTACCTCAAATCAACACTTCCTCTTAGCGAGGACTGTGCTCTAGTAATACTCCACACTGAGCATTACTCTGATCATACGGCATCGGTACCTGTGCTAATGCTAAGCCAACCTACCCAACATCCTCTACATTGTTGCACCTTGTACTGTTGCCCATAGCTCTATCACTGCCACTGCTACATCTGTATTGCAGCTCCCTTTGAATCTGTGCCACTTTTGGTCCATCTTCCCAGAACTGCATCTGCACTGCAAACTTCTTCTCATCATGTTGCATCGTGCTATTGCACTGCAACATCGTACCCATTTCTACTACTGAAATGGATTCTTTATCATCCCCATCTTTTCCCTGAAATAATCAAACTTGGTTCTTCCAAGGGCCTTGGTAAGGATGTCTTCCACCTGTTCTCATGTAGGAGTGTAGCTCAACTGTACAGCTCCTCGTTGGACACAGTCTCTGACAAAGTAACACTAGATATCAATATGCTTTGGTCGATCGTGAAACACTGGATTCTCAGAGAGCTTGACGCAACTCTGATTATCACACATGATCTTGGTCGCCTCTATCTTTCTTCTGAATAGGTTCACAAGCAGTTTTCTAAGCCATATGGCCTCACACAAAGCTGTGCTTGCGGCCATGTATTCTGCCTCAGCTGAGCTCAAAGCCACAAATTTATGTTTCCTACTGCACCAGGAGGTCATTCCTGATCCAATGTTGAAACAGCACCTAAAGGTACTTTTCCGATCCATTGAACTTCCAACCCAATTTGCACAGTAAAACCACTCAATCTGATATCCTTACCCCTAGTGTACAAGAGTCCATAATCGATTGTTCCCTATAAATACCTGAGAACATGTTTGGCTGCTACCCAGTGCGCCCTCTTCAGCTCCACCATGCACTGACTAAGGGTGTTGACAGCATAGCAAATGTCTGGCCTGGTATTGACCAAATACATCAGGGACCCTATGAATTGCCTATATAAGGTGGGAACAACATCTTTGTCTTCTAATGCATCAATCTTCTTCCAATTGGTTATCACTGGAGTAGCCATGGGTCTACATTCCTCCATCTTGAATCTCTTCAGGATTTTTGTAGCATATCTCCCTTGCCCAAGGAAAATCTCCCCCTTTTGTTGCCAAACTTCCAACCCTATGAAATAATGCATTCGTCCCAGATCCTTCATGTCGAACTCCGTGGCTAGATTCTTCTTGCAGTCCCCTATGAGCCTGGATGATCCTGTCAGGAAGAGATCATCCACATATAATACTAAGATTAGAGGCTCATTCTCTAGAACCAGATAGTAGAGATTTGGATCTGCATCACTCTTGACAAATCCCATTTCCTGCAAATAGCCATCGATTCGTCCATACCACGCTCTAGGTGCCTGTTTCAGTCCATACAAGCCTTTCTTCAATCTGCATACATGAGACTTCTTCTCATGTGTCTCAAAGCCCTCTGGTTGTTCAATGTATACCTCTTCTTCTATCACACCGTTCATAAATGTCGTTTTGACATCCATCTGATGAATCTCCCACCCCATCTATGTTGCAAGAGATATCATGGTTCTAATAGAAGTATACCTGGCTACTGGGGCGAAGGTCTCTTCATAGTCATTTCCTTCCTTATGAGCATACCCTTTAGCCACAAACCTGGCTTTGTATTTCTCAACAATGTCATCCGCAGCGTATTTGATCTTGTAGATCCATTTCGAACCTACCACTGATCTCTCTTGAGGCCTTGGCACTACCTCCCAGACATCGTTCACCATTATGGAGTTGTACTCCTCTACCATCGCATCCATCCAAACCTGATGTTGAGCTGCCTCTTGAAAATTGGTAGGCTCCCCATCATGAGCTACTAATGTCTGATATCTATTTGGTTGTTTTCGCTCCCTCTTACTGTTCCTTGGCGCACTGACGAACTCCTTTGCATCTCGTAGAATTTGACGAAGTTCCCTGGTTGTTCTTCCTCTGCCAGCACGTGCTTCTGTTAGCTCCTCCTTATCCTGTGATTCTTCCTGACCCGAGGAAGAATTCTTTTCTTTCGTTGGTTGAAAAGGTTTGACCAACGGTTCCTCTTTTGATTGCTCCTCGGAAGGCATTTCTCGAGATTTTCTGAAAGCCCTGTCTTCCATGAACTTCACATCTCGTCGAACTACTACCTTCCTGCTCCCTAGAAGATAGATTTTGTATGCCTTAGAGTTCTCGCTGTATCCCACTAGATATTCTTTCTCTGCAATTTGATCCAGCTTCTTCCTCTTTTCCTCAGGTATGCAACAATATGCTAAGCTCCCAAATACCCTGAAATGACTGACTTCAGGCGTCTTCCCCGTGAAGACTTTTTCTGGAGTAATCTTGCCTAATGCCCAATGAGGAGTTCTATTCTAAACATAGACTGTTGTGTTGCATGCTTCTGCCCATAGGTATTTTGGCATATCCTAATCATACATCATAGTCCTAGCTGCTTCTACAATAGTCCTATTCTTTCTGTCTGCTACTCCATTTTGCTTTGGATTTATGAAGTTGTCCACTCTCTTCTGATGCCCTCCTTCGCGCAAAAATCAATGACGTCCTTATCGACATACTCTCTACCATTATCTGAGCACAAAACTTTTATTTTCTTCCCAATCAGATTCTCCACCAGAGCCTTGAACTCTTTGAATTGGCAGAAAACCTCGTCTTTGGTTTTCAGAAAATAAATCCAAGTTTTCCTTAAGTGGTCATCAATGAAGGTAAGGAAGTACTCGACGCCACTAAGAGCTTTAATGGACATGGGTTCGCAGATATCTGAGTGTATCAATCCTAGTACACTCTTGGCCCTATTTTTACTTCTAAGAAATGCTACGTTGGCATACTTTCCTAGAGCACATCCTTTGCATACATCATCTCGTTCCGTACTAAGATCTGGAACTCCTGGTTACAGTGCTCCTGACAATTCTTAGAGTCCCATGGCGCAAATATCCCATTCTTTTGTGCCATAGTTCGTTCAAATCCTTGTCTCCATGATTGCCTATTAATGCCATTGGTGATTCTAGTTGTAGTCTATACAACCTATTACTTTTGATCCCGATTTGCACTTTCTTTTTCCAACTCGGGTGTTTGACGTATACTTTCTCCTTGATGAAGAAAACGTTACAGCCTTTGCCTTGAAGTTGCAACATGGAAAGTAAGTTCATCCTCAATCCTAGTACATGCAACACAATGGTAGCACGGAACTGCTCTCCCATTTCTATTTGAAAAACCATGGTACCCCTCCCTACTAGAGTACATTTTGCTTTGTTCCCCATGGTGATCTGAAAGTTCATCTTCTACTCCCGATAAATTGAGAAACATTCCCAAATTGCTGTCATATGCCAAGAGGTCCCATTGTCTATATACCACACCTCTGATGATGCAAATCTAGTCACACAAGCCACTTCTTCTTCCAGCCTGGAAGCCAACATAGAGAAATCGAAATCACTTTCTCTTGTGCAATTTTATGAAAATCTGCGCGAGTCTCCTGACGTAGATGCCTCTGCATCATGGTCTCGACCCATAATTGATTTTCCCTTCCTATCTCTGATTACTTGCTCTGATACCATGTGAAAATTCTATTGCTGCAACAACTGATTTATTTTACCTACTTATTTCCCAATAAGTTATTTATGAAAATCCTTCAGTAAACATTAAAATAAATTCTGCCGCAGATATTACATCATAATATAGAAACAAACACATGCACAAGAATCGACACAAATATTTTGGACAATCAGTGCCCAGAAAAACCCAATGTGGGAAAACCGGTGCAACAAGGAAGGATTTTATTATTCAGCAATTCTTCAGTACAACTGAGTGTCAAATAGGTTTACCCAACAGAGAGAAAATTCTTCAACACTTCCCCTAGTCTCAGCGTCAGCCTGGATGACCTTTGCGTAGCTCCCAAACCTTCTGCATTAGCCCCTGCCTCTTTGCGTCAGCATTGGGCCTCTCTGCGTCACCCACGCAGACCTTCCAGTGACTGCGTAGTCTACAGCCTCTACGTCTACCTCTTGAACCTACGCGTTCTTCCCCTAGTGTTGTTCCTGACTCTCTTTTTTGTACTTGTTGCCTCCTGCTACTTTCCATACCACTAGTTCAAATTTCTCAGCTAACCCCGCTCCAGAAATCGAACTCACTGGTCTCTCTCAGTGTGTTTTCCAACTGACCCTCAAGCCTCTTCTTATACTTTTCCTGTTGATCCTCCAACGGCCGAGATTAAACCTCTAATCAACGGCTAAGATTAAATTTGGCTTGATCCATGACTTTTGGAACCTTCTAACCCAGTTTTATATTAATACCCATTGATATTTTGTTTTTCCTAAGTTTAGACTTAGGAACTCCATTAAAAATATTAATTAATTTAATATCTTCCAAACTGGTTTGAATCTGCGCAAACCATTTATGGGTTTTGGAGATCTCATGTGCTTTAGCCTCTCCACCAATTTTCATGACTAGAGCACATCTGATGCTACGCCAAATGAACAATTCCTCATTGGGATCATCTACAGTGGTGGCATCACATAGATAGAGCTTGGTTTTGCGCTTGAGTCAACTACTTGTCTTGGTTCACACTTCAATTTACTATTATGCCACATAGAGAATTCGATTTTTCTTTCAGGAGTTCATGGTGACACACATGGAATTTGATTTTTCTTTGTTGGTTCTCTCATCTCCACTTAGAGCTTACCTCTCTCTACCTTGGGATTGGCTTCAATGCCATTTGTCATGGTCATTCTTCATTGGGATTTGCTCCCAACTCTCTATATAATGAGGCTATGGGCTCTCATATTGTATCATGTTATGAGTTATTGGGCTGGAGGAAACTCTATTATTTTGTACTTGCATAGTATTTTAATATAATCAAGACTTTGGGGCTATTTGGTTGGTGTTCTCTTGGCGTTATGAGGTGATGTATTTTCATGTTATTTCTATTGTGTTTAATTTCTTTTGCATATTGAATTGATATTAGTTTATACTTGCCATCCTGCTTGGATTGATGTTCCAAACTATCTTGCACCTATCATTGATTTAGAGTAGTATCTAGGAATAAGCCTGCCAATTCATTTTAGGAGGAATGTTTGGCTTACCTTATGCATTATATTGCTCTAATCCTTTTGCAAACTAATACTTGTTCAAGTGTGTAGGAAATATTCGTTGTATTGTGTAAAGGAATCCATCTGGAAGTGGGAGAAATCTCAATTAGATCAACTCACTCCTAGAGTCAAAGCGATCCAAGACCCAGCTATTTTTTTACTCCAAGTCTTCTATCCAACAAAGAGCAACGGGAGTTTTCTGACTTTATAGCTACTTGATCATCCATTTAAACTTAAAATACTTCTTTGATTCTAGCTCTTTCAAAGTTATCTATGTTATTCAAGAGTCATTTTTTTGATTCTAGCTCTTTCAAAGTTATCTATGTTATCCAAGAGTCATTTCCAAAGCTAGGCAAGTATGGGGGTTTACTCCCATTACTTTAGCTAGTATTTTGTATATTAAATTGTAGTTTAGTTTTGGTTTCTTTTTCTTAGTTTCACACTGACAATTGATTTTGTTTTGTAACCTATAGGCTTGAGCATTGGGCAACGAGGAGCTTGAGGAGAAGCATTGGGAAACTACTCACTTGTGTGTATCCAGGACCCCCTCGCACTATTCAAGGACTGATTTCTAGGTAGGCCATAAGCATTTGAGGGAGAATTACAAACTCATCTAGGCTGTGGGCCTTTTAAGCCTTGTGAATATTTTTTGGAGAGTTTTTCCATCTTCAAGCTTCTTGTTATATTTTTTGGGAAAAAATCTAACTTCGTTAAATTCTTATCTTTGTAAGGATCTTTCTCATATTATGGGCAACCCTCTTAGAGGCATTTTTACCCATTTCAAGCGCTAATAAAATATAATTTTTTTGTTTGAGGGAGCTTGAGATTTTCTCATGGCATCCCCTTTCCTCACTTAGAAGAGGGATTCTTGTGGGTGGACTAACTTTTCTTCTAGTTTTTCTTAGCTTTCTAACACTTAATTTCATTTTGTGCATACTTAAAATTAACGCATTTCACTCCACATGCATAAGTTTCAAACTTCTGAACTTGACCAAATCTTATCTCGTGTGTAAACATTTCATACTTTGGCAAGTTTTAATTGTTTCATAATTTCTTCAAATATGTGTTTCAATACTTGGTCAATTTATATTATATGTCATGGAAACTATTGAAGCATTATTATTTATTTGAAACAATTACAACTTAAAGCAACATATTCCATTTTACTTGTCTATTTTCCATTTAATAGTGCAAACACATATGAGCCCATTTACATTCTAGTATCTCAAGTTTTGCAACTATCTTATTTCTCTTTGAAGCATTTGCATTTAGCATTATTTAATTGGAGAATTAACACAATTTGCACTTCATCTAGGCATTTTAGTATAGGAAGGCCCCAAGCCTCACTAAAATTTTACCTTCAACATATGTTGGTTGAAGTAAACATCTTAGGGACCCCCTATTCCTCTATGGACTCCTTGTTGTGAAACCCAAATCTTTGGGCGAGGGTGAGGTCCAAGGATTGAAAATTCCAATTGCAATCTTGTTGTAGAGGTAGTTAATAAAATTAACCAAGAGCACTTTCCATCACATTTACTTTACTTGTCTCTTGGTGTTTTTAGTTGTTATAGCGCAAAGTTTATTTTCAAAAAACATTTCAAAGCAAGTATTGTGATTCTTCAAATTGGTAATAAGTGCTTTCCTTTCATGCTCAAGTCTAATTCCATATTTACATCTTGATTTAGCATTTAACATCTTCTATTTTACTTTTTTTTTAAGTAGTTTTTCTAATTGTTGAATTTTTGCAAGATATGTTTTAATTCATGAATTGATTTGATATCTTACAAATATCTTGTGTTAACATCTTTTGTTTGCATTTCAGGGTTACTTTGTTTTCATTATTGGAAGCATTTCATCTTTACTTTGAGCCTAAGTCACCTGACACGGGGATTCGGGACACGTAGGATTCGAGATTCGTGGTGTCGGATTCGGACACGCTGACCCCCCAGAACAGGACACGTATATATTATATTTTATTAAAATATAATATATATATTATATATATATTAATATATATATAATATTATTTAAAATATATATATATATATTAAAAATTAGATATTATGATATTTCTTACACAAATTTTAATTAATGATATAAATTTATTGATTTCAAACATAGATCTTGATTCTTAATCTATACTAGTGGCTACACTATCTTATTGCATACAATATTGTCTCTAGTTACAAAAATTGAAAGAATATTGTGATACTAGCTAGAATACAAATCTTGTCATGTGCTCTTTTCAAAACCTAAGGGTAAACTTTCCCTAATGGATATTAGGGAAAGCTTCTTAATATATAATTCCAACAAAATCTAATCAAATTTTATGTTCAGATCGACACTGACTCTGTCAAGTGAGCCTATTATGAAACATCACATTTTGTTTGGCTGAGCTATATACTCTATTTTTTTTATTTAAGACATTACTAAATATACCCTCAGTCTTATCTAATATGCCAGAAAAAAGCACAGCATTCAGAACCATTTCTCACTGGAAAATACATTTGAATAAAGAAATTCTGTATTGACTCTGATGGTATATAAATCGGCCAATTTGGGCTGCCCATTAAATTAAACTCTCCTAATTGCAGAATTTGCAACTGCACACTGCATTCTGGTAAGGGCTCCTGTGACATATTTTCCGTAAACTTGACTGGCTTTCTAATTCTGGGTCCCTAAATGGGCCTGAGAATTTGATTTACTGAAACTGTGATCTTTCATTTAATTGAAATCACCATAACAAAAATATTTATCGATCAGTATAGTAGTAAGGACCAGTGTGCATAAATTGGGCTATATCCTCAGAACTTCGTGTCCCTGTAAATACAACCGAAGGTACTTTATATTGGGCAAGTGGTGAAACTGCAGCCCGCTTTAATTGCCCGCTTTAATTAATTTCATCTTAACAAAGGGCCTCCCTGCCTGAGCGAGTATCTTGAAGAGTTTTAGTTCCAATTTTAACAAGTGGAAAAACTAGTATAAGCTCTTATTTAATTTTACGGTTTTACACAGCATTTCATGAACATAATATGTTAAGTTTAATAACAAAAAAGATTTACTAGCGCATATATTTTTTCGTGCTGCTGCATCCGAGTCATCTTTAGAAGTTTACTAAACTTTATTTTTTTCTTCCGATAGAATTATTTATCTTTGATTAATTTAAGCTACTCGTTTGTAAGAAGTATCTATTATACACCATGGAAATTAATTCAATTTCCAGCATTTTAAGGAGTTTATATTTTGGTAATAGTTAATTGATTTTAGTTATCGAAATAAGTCAAAATAACAAATTGATTAGAAAGTCTCTTAAAATTTCCCTTTGATGCCAATTCTCGGTCATCTTCATTCAGATGAACTAAATTTTTCTTAATTTAGAAACGCTCCACGAAATACCGTTTAAGAAGCCATTGTTTCACTTCGATTAATTCAATATACTGGCTTGATAAGTGACCCTAATCCTGATTACATTCGCTGCGGTGGTTCAGGATCGCTTACACCCCCTGGAATTAAAGTTATAAGTATAACTTATAAACTGTGAATACGCCCGCAAACCCCTGCCTTTTAACCCGCGCACAGGACTCGTTAATCAACAAAACCAGACACGATTCGGAATTTACAGGACTCGTTTCAAAAACACCTGACGCGATGCGAATTTTTCGTGACACGATCTGACACGACGTGTTAGCCAAAAAGGACACGAATCCGTACCGAATCGTGTCGGATTCGACGGATTCGGGATTCGTGCCCTCTTTAGAGCGAATCCAGTATCTTAGCTTTGAGCAAATGTATCTTTTATTTTGTTGAACAAATTCTTCATAAAGCACTAGTTTTATGGTTTCCTCATGTTAATGATTTTCATTGTTATTGCTCATATCATATTTTTCTCATAGATCATTAAAAGTAATCAATTTTCACTATAACACTCTCCTAGAACGGCATATCACTTTTAATTTAACTTTTCATTAGGGACCACCCCCCTTAACTAACCTAGGAGATAGCTTAGACAGAGAGAGTCGGGAACAGTGTGACAACCCCTTCTCTGAGTTCCCTACCACCAACTACACCTATTGGAGTTGAAGGCTTTTCTCACTACCTTATAGGTAGGTGTAGACGGCAGGAGTAACACGTACCACAAATCAGTAGACAATAAACACCATGAACTGCACCCCAAAGTCTTTATTATGATTCAAATAATATTCACAAGGGGATAGTAGTGTTACATCGATTTTTCTGCAGAATTTCCTTAGCCAAACATATGATGGTTTAAGACTCAAATGACTCTAATTTATAGATAAATCCTCCAAGTGGAAAACTAACGACTAGTTAGTTTGATCCTTGTCAAAATAATCTCGATCATCGATAAATCCTTGATCAACTTTTAATCTCTGCCAATGAAATAATTATTTTTGAGAAATTTTCAAATTTCTAATTTAACCCATATTTTAGCTCAAAATTAATTAATTTGGGCTAACTTCCTCAAAAATTTGACTTTGACTTAACCACCAAGGTCCAAGAGTCTAATTTTTCTTGAAATTTCCAAATATTCCCTTGGTGGGGGACCTCCAAAAATTAATTTATTTGAGACGCATGAATCTTTCCACTTGGAAAATTTAATTTCTCTAGACATTTAATTTTGACTCAAATTAATTAAATTCATGGCTTAAGATTTTTATTTATTTTTGCCAAAATTTTTAATTAATTGACACTTAATGGGATTAATAATTTTTCCACCCTTTAATATTTTAGTCATGGTGTCTAAGTATTAGGGACCATGCACTAAAATATTTTTTATACAAGATTTTTACAATTCAACCCTCAAAGGGGAAACACCCATTTGGTATAGACCCTCAAAATACATACTCAATTCTGCAATACAATATGATTTAATAGACCCACTGATTTGTAATAAAATAATTTAGCCAATTAGCTTAAATTATTCCCAAATCACTTCTACATAAGACTCGGCTAAAACACTAAGGCTCACCTAAGACTTTGATGATGAATTCCACCCTAGTTTTAGGGTGAGGTTGGAAGGAAAAACTTTGCCAACCATCCATGTTTATAAACACAAATGAGTCAATGAGACGAAAAACCTCCTAGTATGAAAATTTCGCCAAAATAAGAAGCTTACCTAGGTTGTTACATACATGCATGGTCTTACTAGAATCATTTACATAACAACTTTGCAGAATGGGTTTATAATGACTCAATAAACTGATGGGTGATGATCTGATCCTTAGAAAAAAAATTGGCACATCTGCTTCCTTGGAACTTTGACCAACAACCCCTAACTCTCCATGCAAGTCATCATGTGTCCCCAATTTTGTGTTTGGGGCACAAAAACTGGTCTCATGGGCTTCCAGATGATAGAATAGCTTGTAATGCTCCAATACTCAGGGTTCTGACGATGGTGTTTTCCCTCCCATGTATCAAGAGGTGAGAAAAACCTCCTCTGGGCATTGAATCAGCTGCCACACCATGTGTTGAATGTTAAGCCGACTGGGGTACACTAGTCCAAGTGCATCATCTTGTGAATAATGTGGGGCAATGAATAGAATGTTGAGGATGTTGAAGGTGCCCATGGCATAAAATGATGCTTTGCACATGATGGGAGTCCCATGGCTCTCAACGCTTCACCCAAGGATGTCAATATGATCCTCTGGTAGGCTTGAGCCCCAATTAAATTGCCCAGCCCATGATGAAACCACCTGCCAATTACATATAATGTCTAGTACTGCATCCTCACCATCATGTACAATAATTCATTAGTGCATATAAGTGAACCAAGCTTGTTAATCAAGGGCAAATTGAGACTTCATATGGGGTTTCCATTTCAAATTTGGAGCTTGGATCTTGAAGTAGTGCTACCTCCCTAGGTAGGAATGGTTATTTAACAACCCTATTATGTGTTCCCAGACCCCAAGGGGAAAGACAAATCCCTGCTACATCCTTCAATTGATAGGTGTCATGTGAATGATGATAAATGGAAGGGGACACGGGGGTCTCAAGGCCAAATGTCATGGGTTCAAGGGTGGCAAATGAGCAGGAATGTCCAGATATTGGGTGTATAGATGTAGGCGGGAGAAATCGTGTATACAATGAGTTATCCCAACCTTTGTTTTTCCACCCTTCTTTATTTGCCTTTTTCCTTTTCTTGATTTTTCCTTTGTATTACTACTCAGGGCTCTAGGAAATTAGAGAATATTGTACATGATATATAGCAGTTATTAACCCCTTAAGGTGGGGCAATTCATCGCTCATTAGGGGTTGGGACATGCATGGGTTCCTTAATGATATGGGGGCACTAGGAACCAGAATGATAGCCATGATAAGAGCTAGAGCTCATGTTTAGCTTTTGCCCACATGCTATATTTTTTTCGGCCATCTTTTGCATTTTATGATATTCTTTTTCCTTTTGTCTCTTGTCTGTGGCCATGATATGCTTTTAAATTTCTTTTAGTTGCATCAACATCCAGAGCAACGTTTCCAAGCCCGACCTAGATATATGGACAAGGGGATGGGATGTGCCAGTGCCTTGTGGACCCAGAGAAGGAAGATGATGAAGTAGGGCTTGCAATGTGTGGAGTGGAGTGAAAAATGTGGAATGGGAAAACAGGACCGCGCTGCCAAAATCAAGGTCTTCCAAGAAGTGCCCTTCTTGAAGCCATAGGCCAATAGGGGAGATTCCATGGGACTAGAATTGAGAATTAACTCACTCTCCCCCCCATTTAAGGTGAGGGAACAAAGCCATGGTCAAAACCATTCCTTCTTCCAAGTCACCCAATAATTCATACCCAAGATGCAATGTTCCATGGGGACGCGTCCCGTAGGGTGGAGGACGCACTTCCTCACTTCCCCACGCTCCTGAGATGGGGAAACATTTCCCCACATCCCCTTTTTTGGGGAAACTCAGAGAAATTTCAGGGGGGACGTTTTTCTGGTGACAAAACACATCTCTCTTTTGGGGGGTACGCAGGGGGGACACCTAGGCGTCCCTCCAAATTTTTTTGCTAATAACACTTAAAAAAATATAATTACAAATTAAATTTAATTTTTTTTTAAAACAAAAAATTAACATTTTAAAAATAAACCATAAATTAAAACTTAAAGTTAACCTTACGATTTATCATTTTAGTTTTACATTGTTGCTCGAGATTTCACCTAGCTTCCAGAGCTTTTCCCTCTGTCGCTGCTCAATTCCATCTGCAATTTGCTAACCTTGCAATTCAAGTTTACCATCGACTAAGGCCTGAGACATTTGGAGCTACGTTCCCAAGCTTTCGTCCCAAGTGCGATTTATCATTTGAGTTGCCATCCCAAACTATCGTCCCAAGTTCGATTTATCACTTGGAGTGTGATTTATCACTTAGAGTTGTCGTCCCAAGCTACTGTCCAAACTTTTGGAGCCACTCAGCCACCGCAATTTGGAGTCAATTTTTGTGTTAGTATTTTTTAACTAGTTTTTGTGTTTGTATTAAAAAAAGAAAAAATTTGTGGTATACTGTCATCCGAATTAAATTTTTTGTGTTAGTATATTTATTTTTAATTTTTTTAAATTTCATGCTATTGTTCAATCACCAATGTTAAACAATGGCACTTAAATTCACTGTGTTGTTTCATAGAATGTTTAGGCACCGCGACAACGGCTTAGATCGGGGGCTGTCACCCTGATCCCCAATCTCTCCCTTTAAGTTGTCTCCCTATAGTAGGCTAAGGGGCGTAAACCCTATGGAAAAATAAAATGAAGAAGAACTAGTTGGGAACCAACCAGTTCGGGAGACACAGTGAAGCGACCAAGTACTTGATTAAGAATTAGCAAGACTTATAGGATTTGATTAGATTTTAAATGATTGATACCAGTGCTTTATGGAATCAACGATCTTGCTAGGGAAATTAAGACCAAGTAATCGATTAGCAATTGCTGCTTAGATTAATGACTATCTTATATGAAATGCACATCCTAAAGCTAACATGAGATGCAAGAATCTTGATTAATTTCAGTTAAATGCCTATTTGAATGTGAATCCTTTCTGTATTGAGCCTAATTTCGTAGTAATTGGCAGAGAGAAGATAAGGCGAAGCACACCAAGGGGTGATTAACGATACCTCTCCTGAAAATCTAACATACCTGGTGCCTCCGGTACTGCAGAGAGTTGTGGCTCTAACGACTACAAGGTCATCGTTTTAAGTACTATTAAAAGCAGGGTTCTAAAGCAAAGATTGATGGATACCTATCTCCCTATCGACCAAGCTTATGTTTGGAAGTAAAGCTAACTTATATGCAAATGCACCAGATGATGAGATGAAGTTAGACTCGAGGATTATAAACACTTGTGTTGCAAAAGCCCTCAATTACCAAAATGAAATGTTCACTTTACTGGATGAAGACTTAAAAGTAAACTCTTGAAGATATTACAGTTAAACCACAAGCTTATTTCAAATCTTTCTGATACAATTATACCTCAAATAGAGCAAAAACTTTTTCGCAATTTAATATCAATGTCAACAGATGCTCAAAAGTACTCGGCTTAGAAAACAAAGATATGCAATCTATTACAATTCCACGACAAAACACTTTAACAATTACTTGAAAATATTTACAAAATATTTAACAGTAACACACATCAAATAATTCAAGCAATGACGATCAATTTCAATAGATACAAGATATTCTAGCAGTTAAATTTCAAGAGATCCAAATACTTTAAAGCACCATGAAATTTAAATGCTAATCAATTCCAATCCTAGAATTAAAATGATTTATGCTTAGTGACTCAAATCTAGGATAATTTACCACTTTCCTATAGTCAATCTTTAGATACAAAAAATTTAAGTATGTTTGACTATGAAGAAGTTAAAATGCTTTATACCACAAAAGTTTTCTTTAGTATTTTACCCTTAACACACAAAAAAAACACTAAGAAGGAACTACAAATTGACAATTTAATTAGTCATTAGGAGAATTTTTTGACGTGCTAAGTTTTATGAAGCAAGACTTAATGTGGTAAATGATCAATTAAGACTTTTTAATGTGACCAAAATAAAATCAAAAGGATTTAATAATATTTTAATGGGCCAAAGACCACATAAAAAATTTAAAATCTTTTAATGCGAAGAATTACTTTTGATTTAAATTTTTTTTAGGATGTCTCAAAGTCACATAAAATAAAAAATTGAATGAAGCCCTTTTTAGTTTTTATTTTTATTTTTAGGTTTTTAGGGTTTTGGAGTCTTATAATTTTTAGTTTTAGAATTTTTTTATTTTTATGATTTTTTTTAATCAAAATTAAAAAAAAATAAATAAATAAAAAAAGGGTAGAATGAAATCAAATTAAAATATTAAAAAAAATAAAAAACCAAATCGAATGTTTTTTTTAAATTTTAACGAACTATAAAGTTAATAAAAATGAAATCGAAAATACCTGAACCCTACAAATACACAAAACTAAAAAAGAAAATACAAATAAAATCTAAGTGTTTGCAGGTCCAACAGGGTTCGACGGCGAAAAGAAGAGAAGAGCTTCGACGCGCAGAGGGCAGGAAGCAAGGATGGGTGTGGGTTTCGTTTCTCTTGCAGGTTTTGCAGGTTGAAGAGCAAATGGATGCGGTTGGAGAAGAAGAAGCGATGGAATGGACTGACGCAAGAGGGAGTATGGCTGCAGCTAGAGGGAGAAATAAGGAGAGCTACAAAATGCGTGCAAGGAGGAGCGACTACCTGAGAGAGGGAATGAAATATGGCGAGATAGAAGAGATAAGGAGGGCCGTGGGGTATGGAGGGTTGCAGATCTATTGCAGGTGATGCAAGTCAATGGAATGGACGCGAATGGGAGGCTGCGAGGGTTAAGGAGAGGGTTACGATTTTGAAGAGCAAGCAAACGGAATCGAGACAGCAGAAAGCAATGAGGGCCGCAGATTTAGGAAAGAGCAGCAAACGGAAAGATGCATAGCTATAGTGGTGGGCTTCCAAAAAAAATCGAAATTTCTTCAGTAAAACTGCAAAACGAAAACCCCAGGCAGCAGACAAAATGGAAAATCGTGGCCCAATAAAACCCAAAAATTTATGATTAATTGAAACCCCTGTAAAATCGTCTCCAAATTTAGAAAATTTAAAACCTTTAGCCTACAAATTTGGCTTCAAATTACCCTCCAAGGCCTAGATTTGGCTTCAAATTAAACTTCACCTTCAGATCTGCAACCTGTATCTGAAAACAAAAACACCCAAAATAAAACCCTAGAAACCCAAGTCAGAAAACCCAAAAAACCTTTACAGATCTATGCACAGGAATAACAGATCTGAGGAGTGCGAGTCCAACTCCGCTCCCAGATCTGATAATCTAAGGCTCTCAACAATGAGATTCGTCAACTTCGCACAAAAATTAAATTTTTTAAATTTTAAAGGAAGTGCTTAGCTCAAAACCCTTCATGCCTCACCAATAAAAAATCTTATGATAAGCCCGTGATCAAATCAAGCTGGGCTCTTCAGAAAATACGGATCGGGAGTTGACTGGTCCAACTGAAAACTTCCGCTAATGCCCGAGGATCTAAAACATCAAGACTTTCCTGCAAAACTCAATTCAGCCATCAAAATAGATCAAGAAAACAATAATAAAATTAAGATAAATAGAGATACCTGCTATTATATTCAAAACTTAAATTATCATTTAAACCCCAGCGACTAAGCAAGATACCTATACTCAAATCATTATTCAAAAGCTATGATCAATGGCTAAAAAAAAAATTATGCATGAAAAACAACACATCTTACAATATTTCCATGAAGAGTAACACCGACAAAAATTAACCCCAAAGTCTTCCTTTATTATTCAAAACAAATTACACGAGAGTTTTTTGCTTAGCACAAGACTCAAAGATCGGATGGATCAACTGACAAATGACCTCCTATTTAAAGATAAATCCTCCAACAGCTAGTTCGAGTGATCTTCATCAAAGCAATCTCGACCATTGATGAAGATTAAAATTTCTTTTAATCTCATCCGTCGAAATATTAAATTCTTGAGAAAATACGAATTTTTCAATTAAATACATTTTAATTAACTCAAAAATAAAAATTTTGAGTTAATTTCCTCAAAAATTTGACTTTGACTTAACCCCCAAAGACTAAAGGCTTAAAATTTAGCAAAATAATTAATTTACCTTAGTCCCGGGACCTTTTAAATTTTGAATTTTAAGGGCCAACGAATTTTGCCTTTGGAGAATTTAAATTTATCTAGGACCTAGGATTAATTAAATTTCTGGCTTAGGATTTTAATTAATTTTTTGCCAGAAAATTTAATTAATTAACCTATGAAGGGATAAATTATTTTTCCAACCCTCAAAACACTTTACATCATAAGGGGGAAAACCCATCTGAAATAGACCCTCACAGACAACCTATTTTTGCGACACAAATATAATCTAGCAGAACAAACAATTTGTAATAAAATAACCTAACCAAATAGTTAGGATTATTCTGAAATCACTTTTACATAGATTCGACTATAACACTAAGACTCGCCTAAGATCCCAGTAACAAGATACATTTTGGCTTTGGGGTGAGGCTGAAGGAAAACTCTGTCAACCATCCTAGAATGAATCGGTGAGACAAAAAACCTCGCGGGATGTAGGTCGTCACCAAAAAAATAAGTTTACCTAGGCAATTACATACATGACACGATTCTGCTGAGATTCTTTACATCATATACATGCAGAATGGGTTTACATTATAACATGATGATCAGACTAATGATGATAGCTGGACAGCATGAACACATTGATCAGGCGTTATCCCTTTTGCGAAAAAAGGGGGTGTACTGCTATGGGTCGTTGACATGTAGTGGTCAACACAATGATTTAATCACTATTAGCCTTTAGATTGTCATTTTGTATTTCACTGCTTTCGATGTTTACTATTAGTTTAGTATTCTATGGTTATTATAGACTTCAACATAATGTCATTGTCATTGTCATATGATGAATTTACTTTTCATCGTTTTTTATGTGCATTGCATAATTTCATTTGTCAAAAGATGATTTAATTTAGATGTACCTTGCATCATGCCAAAAGAGGAATTTTGATGGAACATTGCATAATGTCAAATGATGGATTCAATTTTAGTGATTTACTTTTAGATTTACATTGCAGAAATGTTAAATGATAATTCATAAACAATAATAGTCTAATACGAAAATGATCATATTCAGTCTTTAGATGTACATTTTATAATTATTAAGATTTA
Organism: Pinus taeda; assembly: GCA_000404065.3. Lineage (NCBI taxonomy): Eukaryota > Viridiplantae > Streptophyta > Pinopsida > Pinales > Pinaceae > Pinus > Pinus taeda. The sequence goes on from APFE030878294.1 coordinate 129,020, forward strand.
CTCTTTATTTAATATTCAATTTTTAATAATTAATACTTTTTATGACTCTGACGTCCCCCCATTTCCCCGAAATTTCCCTAAATTTTTGGGTTGCTTGTATAGGTTCCCCTTGTGCGTATCCCCACTCCCACGCTTCCCCATCTTGGAAACTTGGTGGCCCAAGAAAAACAAGCATAATCACCTGATTGCACAATGGAAAACATACCTTTAGGGTTGGCTTTCCTACCAACATATGCTCTTGACAGGGGCGAGGGGACATATGACTGATGCAGGGAGCGGAAATCAAATGGCACATATATTGTCTACATCAGTGGCTGTTGGCTGCTGGCTGAAGAGATATCTAGGAGAAAAATTCTCATACGGGGTCATCCACTTTCAGTGGGTAACAAGTCCAAAACCCCAAATTTGGGTAAATTTCCCAACAAACTACTTTTTGTTGGGTTTTCCCTCTCAGAAATATCTTCCGAGCTACCCAACCAAAATTCTAACACAAACAACCTGTGTATTATCGGTTATGTTTGCTCTGACCTTGGTTGTTGGGTGCAAAAACTCATTATTTATAAACCTTATAGTATGCTTTTTAGAGATTGCATGTTTGATCAAAATTATTTTCTGCGACCTAGTTACAGGTGTCCACAAAAATTTGGCAAGGAGAAATCTAAGATCTGAATTATTTGCTGCACCCTAGTTACAGGTATCAACAGAAATTTGGCAAGGAGACAGTTAATTTTCTATGTATGTTGGCAGAGTTTCTTACCCTACCAAGAGTTAGAACTAGATGTCACAGTATAGCATAATGAATGCAACAGCTGGATTTGGCCTGTATGTTACAGAAGAATTTTTGTTTACCAAAATAATGCTTGATTTGAATATGCACAAAGGAAAGCAATACAAACATCAGACCTTGCATTATGTTTCTATTGAAAACAGAAAATAAGCTGTCATGGAATACCGCCACTTTTTTGTTTAATAATACCATTAGTGAGAAGTTTGGCAGTGCTGCCTCACGCCACTTAGCTCAAGATAAGAAATGAAATGAAATTGTCGTAATTTCATCAAATGATAAAAATAATAGTCAATGGGACTGAAAGCCAGTTCAGCATGTAAGTTACATTCAATTAGGTGTTGCTAGAAGCATCTCCCAAAAAATTCATACCTTAGCATGGGAATTTTGATTATCATATAAGGTATTAGAACTAAAGAAAATTTGCTACGGAGAGTCAACTCCACCATTCTGCATCTTCAAATACTTATGGCATCATAGGAATAACCTTTTAAATTTAGTCCTTACCTGGCAATAACAATTCCATCTAAGGCTATCCTCATTCGCTCATCAACACAAAGCTCTTCTGCATTTCCAAATGCTTTATCTCCATCACTGTACATCAACTATGGTTTATAAAACGAAATGTCAGATCCATGTTTCTGCAATTCAAACTGTTAAAAGAAAAAGAAAAGAGACCTTTGAAAACGTCTTAAAAATGAGGAAACTATTTATAAAGGAACTAACCTGCAAATTCTCCTTGCCGAGAGGAGAAAAACCATTGGAAAGGACTCTTCGGTTTCTAAGAGGAGAAACACCAAGCATCTCTCCATTTTTTATTACCTAACAAAATTTAGATAATGTCTTAATAAATTATAAAATATTCTGCAGAGCACGAGGCAGAGAATTTACACTTGCATTATAAAAGGTGAGAAGAGGGTTAGGAAAGACTAGAATGTTAAATACAAATCCTCTACAGCAAGCTACCATATTTAGAATACATTTTGAACTTTGTATTCCTGGCCATAGTACTTTTAATATTACAAGAAATATGTAAAGTATAGTGAATTTGAAAATAAACTTACAGTGGTATGTCGTATACCAGTAGATTTTGCAAGTAACTCGTGCTCTTTCAGAAAAGCAAATTCTCCATGAACAGGTAAAAAATGTTGAGGGTTCACCAACCTGAGGACTTCCTCCTAGAGAGACAAACAGGAATAACATCAAAATCTTAAGCTGAATTGAACAATAGCAAAGTAATTAACTTAAACTCCCAAGGCATAAAGGATAAATACAAACCAAAGCTACCAAGTCCATCAAATTTCTAAGAAGATAGGCATACATTTCATGTGTTCGGGCCCTTACCATATCAGTATGCCGACAGTTCATTGTCATGCCATGAAAGACTCTATAAATTAATTAATTTTAAAAATTGCCATTTTCTCTCTGATTCTTGAATTTGGGGCATGAAATTTTGTGACAAAGTTTCCTTTGATTATCTATGTGATCCATCACTATATAGTTTTCTCTTGTTAGCTATGCAAAGGTAAATATTTACTACAAAATTCACTACAATTAGAAAATACCAGCTTCTAGAAATTGGTTTTTCCGGAGAAACAAGTAACCAAGAAGGAAACCCCACATTGAGTATTACACAATACAAGGACATACATGTGTCAACCTATGGTTTATCCACCTCCAAAAGTGAAACACCCTCCAAGCTGGTCCACGCTCTAACAAGTTGTTAGTCCAACACTCCCTCTTCTACAATGATCAACTATCCAAGTGTCCTCATTCAAGTGCTCCTCTAACTGTATGCCACGTGTCCTCCATGTGCCCAATTCTACACTAATGTGTGCCAATCTAGTCTCTAAAATCCAATGCTCTTCCTCAACATATGTATCCGATTCCACCAATTTCCATGAAGTATGCTCCTCAACCCAGGCATCCTCAAGTGAATTGTCCAACATCCAACATATATAACACATAGACCGAAGCTACAAGGGCTAAGTGCCCTCATCCAATTGCCTAACACTCCTAGGTAGGTACCTCCCTTGATCGAGCAACCAACTAGTCCATTGTCTACACTTAGTAAGTTAATCACCATGTTGATCAAGGTATTGACCTCCTAGGTAATGGAACTGTTACCCACCAAAAGTGTGTAACCCCGCAGGAATTTTTCTCCTACTTTGGACAGCCAGCAGCCCTACATTTGCTCAATATATGATGCTATGCTACATTCATCCGCCATTTGCACCGGTCAAACATCGCTCACCACCCAACATTCCTCCTTAACGAGGGTGAGTCACCCCTCTACAAGTACTATAACCATTTTGCAATCATGTGTTTTTCCTTAATATTTAAGGCATCCTTACATGGATTAAGGGGTGATCTGGATGATTGACTAATCTTGACTGTAAACTTGTTCTCTCACCTTACCAAGGGAGTTAGTTTTTAACCCTAGTCTAGTGGGACCTCCTCTAAGGTCTTAGGGTTATAGAAGGGGCACTACTTGGAAACCTTGGATTGAAGTAGCATGTCCATAACCAATACACACTTACCACTTTTACACTATTCCCCTAATTTCATATCCTTCCTTCAAGTTTGCAAGATTAGCAGAGGTCAAGCTTCAAAGGGAGAGAGGGAGACCGTACCAGTCAAGGGATTGGTGGTAGAATTCGTGGGTGTCTCAAAAGACCAAGACAAAACCACAGCCATGCTAGAAGGACTTAGCATAGGATCAAGGCTTGTGGATAGTAGAGCATCTGGTCATATGATGGGAATGAGGTCAGTGTTCTATAGTGTTTCAGAGATAGGCTCAAATTGCGTTGGACTAGTACCATGCATGTAGTGAAGGAGGTTGGATGTGTCAGATTCCAGCTAGAGTCAGGAGGATTTCTAGAGATGACAGGGATGTTATTTGTTTTAGGATTGATGGTACAAGTACTCTCAATATCAGCCTTGCAGGATGCTAGATATAGAGTTTTGTTCCAATATGGATAGGTGCTTCTATCTTCAAAGGGAGTGACCTTGGATGCAACTATAGTGCTTGGTATCAAACAAGGGCAGTCATATAAGTTGCTAGGACAACCTACTGGTATATCCGAGGGGATCTTGGATACAGGATCAATGTTAGTTGCTGAGAGGGAGTAGGTGGCGAGGAAGAGTGATTCTTCAAGTATTGTCAGTAGCCTCAGTTGGTATGATATGCCATTGTTAGATGCTCAAGAGCAGGATCCTCATAGCATAGTTAGATGTGATAGGTTCTCAACGCAGGTTTCGGATCAGGAAGTAGGATAGGCTTTAGTGTTAGAGGGAGCAGTTATAGATATTGAGACGGGCTTGGAGATGTTGCACTCAAATTGTCAAAGTTCCAAGGAAGCGGCAGTACCAATTTTTTCAACAAGGATCAAATCACATATCAGCAGTCCGTTTGTCATAGTCATCCCATTCTGCAAGTTACATATTGTAAATGATCTTAGTAAAACCATGAGCCTATGTAACAACATAGGTAAGCTTATAATTTGATGACGAATTCCATCCTAGGAGGTTTTTTAACCTCACTGATTAACTGTGTTTTTCGACACGGCTAATTAGAAGAGTTTTTCCCTCCAACTTAAAACCCCCAAAGCTAAGGTGAAATTTATTGTCGAATTATTAGGTGAGTCCTAGTGTTTTAGTCGAGTCTAATGTAAAAGTGGTTTGGGAATCATTTAAGCTAATTGGTTAAATTATTTTATTACAAATCGCTTGGTTTACTAGATCATATTGAATCACAGATGGGTTATGTGTCTTTAGCATCTAAGACGAATGTGTATTCCCTCTTTGAGTCTTGTAAATAAAAATCATATGTATTTAAAGGGTTGGAAAAAATAATTAATCCCCTTATGTGTAAATTAATTAACTTTTTTCTGGAAAAATAAAATTAAAATCCTAAGCCAGAAAAATAATTTAGAGTCAAAATTAAATTGTCTAGGAAAATAAATTCTCCAAATGAAAAAGTGACATTCTCCTTTATCTTTCATTTCCATCCTTTTACTTAAATTTTTAACATTACCATGAAATGACTCATGATGTTTGAGAGTGGTTCTGACCTCATTGGATTTCATATGGAGAAAGTAGAATTTTAGATCTCACTCAAAATCCCACAGACTTAACAGTTTTTCAGGGATTCAGGATTCGATGGAGTGCAATGTTTCCATTGCATTTTGTCATGTACAAGGGTATGGAATTGGTATTTAATCAAAAGCACCAAGCCCTCTATGTACTTTAGAGTGACTTTTAGACTCATCACTCCATTGTTTTTGACTTTTAATTATATCAATTTACTATTCTAGTCTTTAGATCAATTTTTCAAGAATTCAGGATTCGATGGAGTGCAATGTTTCCATTGCATTTTGTTATGTACAAGGGTATGGAATTAGTATTTAATCAAGAGCACCAAGCCCTCTGTGTACTTTAGAGTGACTTTTAGACTCATCACTCCATTGCTTTTGAGTTTTAGTTATATCAATTTACTATTCCAGTCTTTAGATTTCAGTATCTATTATAATCTATTTTGCTTAGTACTAATTAGATTTTAGAATGATAAATGATGAATTTTAATTTTAAATTAATTTAGAATCTAGAATGATGAATGATGAATTTAATTTTTAAATCAATGTTGAATCGAGAATGGTGAATAATGAATACTGAATATGGATCAGAGTATTTCATTATTGAATCTCATGGTTTATGGATGAATCATGTATGTATTAGTAAGGATGATGGGTATTGATCAATGTATTTCATTATTTCATTCAATTATGTATGTATCATTCTATTTATGCTTTCATTATTGAATATGAATTTGAAATATATATATATTATATATATATATATTAAAAGAAAAAAATTATATACCCCGACGTCCCCCCGTCCCCCCTAAATTTCCCTAAAATCTGAGGGTACTCCCACACGTCCCCCTTGTGTGTCTCCCCCGCACCCGCGTCTCTCCATCCCGAAGACTTGGTGGAACATTGGTATTTAATAACTTGTTAGATTTTAAACAAGTAGAAGAAATAAACCAGCAAAATACATATAAATTTTCTAACAGATAAACTTAGAAAATTCAACATGGTATCAAATCGTGGTTGTAGATCACAAGAAAACTGAAGGCATCAGCTGAGCAGAGCATTTGCAGCAGATTTAGTTGTCCCGAGTGACAAAGTTGATCCTTGCAAAAGGCGGCAGAGGAAGGAGTGATGAAGAGGGACTACGTCATCAATCTGGACCAGAGAGAGGCCAACGCAGAGGCTGAGAGAGGCAAAATCAAGCTCATGCAAAGCCATGCAGAGGCCAGGAGGGTTGATGCAATTGGCTGAGGGAATTGATTTGCCGGTATCGAGATTGCGCAGAGCTAAGTGGCTCAATCCTTCAGTTGTTGGGGCATAGGAAGTTGTGGGTAGTTTGCAGAGCGAAGCCGGTGGGGTAATGTGGTCAGAACAGTACCTAACAGGGCAAGACCAAGGTAAAGGGAGTTGTTGCCGAAGCGGATTTCTAGCCAAGGAATCTGGATCAATGTTGCAGTTGCACAAACGATCGGAGGCAGGTACCTTGACGTTGGTAGAAGGATTTCGAGGAGGGAAATCAGGACTCAGAGGGAATCCAGAAGAGAACTTCCAGACGGGAAGTAAAGAGACTCAACAAGAGTCGAACCGAGGACTTCCAAGAGGGAAGTAGAGAGACTCGGAAGAGTCGTCAGAGAAGAGCAACGAGATGGTCGTGAATGGGCTGAGAGATCAGGATAGGCTGGACGGAGTGTCCAACTTTGTGGTTTGGGAGGCCAGCATCTTTTCCATTCTAGACAGACATCACATCAAGGGCTTCGCCTTGAGAACGATGGCTATCCCTGTTGACCCGGTAGCAAACGATAAGTATGAGGAGGCAATGGCTAAGGCAAAATGCATCATATTTGATGGGGTCAAGGATCATGTGGTACCACATATTGCCGAGAAGGAAACAGCAAAGGGACATTTTGAAGACATTGTACCAGCATTACTTCCGTGCAGAGGAAGATGCTCCTGGAGAATCAGCTAAGGGCACACCAGATGCAGAAGGGAGAGCAGATAGATGTCTTCCTCAGTCGGTTGAAGGAGATTAGTGACCAGCTAACTTCCATAGGGGCCACACCGGATGAGGAATTGATGGTGAGGACCGCACTTAACGCAGTCTCCGAGGATTGGGAGGTATTTGTCCAGAGCATACTAGGCAAGATGAGTCTTCCAGATTGGGAAGAACTGTGGGCGGTGCTTTGTCAAGAAGAGATTAGACGGCTGACCAAGGCAGGGAGTAGCAGAAAAGGGTTCAGGATCAAGAAGGAGGAAGAAGAGGATGCGATTCTAGCATCTGCGAGAAAGCAGGAGAAGAGGAAGAAGAAGGACCTCTTCAAGGTCAAGTGCTTCCATTGTGGAGAACTGAGGCATTTTGCGAACCAGTGTCCGAGGAAGAAGAGTAGGGGAGAGGCTTCTAACTCGAAGGCAATGCCAGCGAAGGTGGAGAAAGAAGTCGAGGAGGATGACAATTGTGCCATGAGTGCTCATGTACCCCTAAAGAAGAGGTGGGGAGACATCGAGATGTAGTCAAGAGGACTACAGGCGATGAGGGGCAGGATCCTTGAAGCACCCAAACTCTTGGATTATACCTGGCTACGGGAGCCCCGACGTGAGAGTAGAAGGATGGCAGATGTCGATAGACACAGATGAGGATGAAGCGGCAGAGAGTGCTATAGTGCAAGAGTCCCCGAGCAGCGAGAGGCCAGCAAGCTACAACAGTGCGAGAGGCACGGGAGTGTTGCACCAGTGCAGGATGGCACAGAGAGGTGTGCAATGGTGCGATATGCAGGGAGTTGTTGCAGCAGCGCAGAGGTCAGTAGAGGGAGCAAATGTTAGTGGCAGAGGGAGATTCAGCATTGAGAGTGTTTCTAGCCTGACAGGGATGTCAGAAGTTGGTTGGATAAGTTACTTACTTCTCAGTAACTGAGTTGCAGTGCAGTAGCAGTATGCAGTAGCACGATGAGAGGGGATGCAGTGCAGATGCAGTGCTGGGAGGATGGACCAGCAGCTGCACAAATGCAGAGGGAGTTGTTGTACATATGCAGCAGTGGCAATGGCAGGGCCATGGGCAACAATACAAGATGCAACAGTGCAGAGGATGTTGAGTAGGGAGGCCTAGCATCAGCACAAGTACCAATGCCAGATAATCAGGGTGATGCTCAGTGTGGAGTATTATTAGAGCACAGTCCTCGCTAAGAGGGAGTGTTGATTTGGGGTAGCATCGGATGTGCTCTAGCCATGAAAATTGGTGGAGAGGCTAAAGCACATGAGGTCTCCAAGACCCAAAAATGGTTTGGACAGATTGTTCCTAAGTCTAAACTTAGGAAAAATAAAATATTAATGGGTATTAATATAAAACTGGGTTAGAAGGTTCCAAAAGTCATGGATCAAGCCAAATCTAATCTTAACCGTTGATCAGAGATTTAATCTTGGTCGTTGATGGACCAACGAGAAAAGTATAAGAAGAGGCTTGATGGTCAATTGGAGAACACACCAAAGTGATCAGTCATTCATTTTGCTAGAGCAGGGTTGCTAAGCAAAGTTGAATCAGTGATCAGTAGCGAGGGGCAGTGAGTACGAGGCAGAGAGGGAGGGACAATACTAGGAGACCAGCATAGAAGTAGAGAAAGTGAGAGCAACAGTCAGTCCAGGGTACGCAGAGCCCAGAGAGACTACGTCAGCCACACAAAGGGAAAAAGGAGTGACATAGAGGCTGCGCAGTGCCTCAGAGGGCTGACGCAGAGGCCAAATGGGCCAGCGCTGAACTTCAGTTGCGCCGGAGAGGGTTTCGTGGGACAGGTTTTCTAAATACCTATTTCCGGATACAAAGGTATTGCTGCTGTGTGTTTTTCTCTGTCGGGTGAGCCGGTTAGGCACCCAATTGTACTTAGATAGACTGCATAATAATATAACCCTTTGAATAGTTGCATTGGTTTTCCCGCATTGGGTTTTTCTGGGGACATTGGTCTAAAAATAACGGTGTCACTTGTGTGCTTGTTTTCCTTCAGTTGATGATCTGTAGATGTTGTGATTGTATTGTGTTTATTTCGGTATTTAATGTATTAAATAACTTGTTAGACTTTAAACATATAGAAGAAATAAACCAGCAGAATATAGATTAATTTCTAATGGATAGACTTAGAAAATTCAACAAAGAGATGATATTATGATACCCATCAAGGTACATTTCTCTTCAATGTAATATTTTTCCCTGGATATTGGATTTCTTCCTATATCCTTTATGTGCTTCCTCTCAAGTTCACTTGCACAAATACTTGCGTAGGACTCAAAAGTTATTCATACTCTTTCGCAGTAACCTCAAAATAAATCACTGAAAAATTGACATATTAAGGAGATATTGAGAAGAAGTCATTACTGTGAGGGATATATAAATAGGAGCAGTAAAGTCCCAAGGGTTAGCTCAATCAGTTGAACCATCTGCCCAAGGCATGTTGCCAAAGAAGAGGCCATAAGTCATAGGTTTAAATCCAGTTGAGTCACTCAGGTTTACCAGCCATTACTGTCGTGGGTGGTTAAATCGCCTTAAATTCAAATATTCAGAAGAAGAGGGCAGAATCCTGCAAAATTTTCATTGGAAAAAAGAAAAAGGAAGGAGCAGTAAATTTTTCAAGGGAATTTCCTGTGCAGTCTTTCATTGTCCAACAATTTCCTTTAATTTTTCCATGATCATGCACAACATGGTCAAAATCGAGGATCTGGATAACAATGACAAGATCCAACTAACACCACACAAATCACTCACAAGATGACATCATCGACATGTGCAATTTTATAATTTCAAACGAGAAAATGGAAAATCCGAAGCCAAACATGCTAAGAGGAGAATTATGTCAAATGACTTGAAAGCTACTTCCGTGCTAAAAAGAATAGGCTAAAGTTTAAACTCATAAAAAAAACATAATATCCGAGGTACTGATTAAAACGAAATATTGTACGTTATAGCTTGACAGTGTTCCAGTGATTAATATGCTGTATTACGATATTATCCTTTTTATCTTGCAAGTACTAGAAATCAATGTAATCTTTACCAATTCTCCACGATAAGCATGCCCAGATGTGTGCAAATTATCTCCCCTTCCCATCATTATTGTAGAACCAATCCCCGCTATCCGATTCATCATCCTCATCACACGAATGTCATTTCCAGGTATCACCTGTACAATCAATGAAAATAAAATTACAGTAATTGTAAGCACACAAGATCTTAATACCATAGAAGAAACAGATATAAATCAACAGAACCAGAATGTACAAGTATGGGATTTGCATCCCCAATGAGCCTCCAAGGAGACTGAGGAGTTCATTCTCGAGCATTAACTATGCTCTTTCTTGTCTTTGACAGTCCCTTTAAAATCATCAATGGTGACTCTTTATAACCTGTGAAGCTAGTTACTTTTTTCTCTTTTAAAAAAAAATGCTTCCTTTAACCATTAGATTAAGCAAATTATGTACATACAGATCATTTTATACAGAAAATTAGCAGGCCACAAAAGCATCCACCACTAACTAATAGCCTTTGGAACCTAGTCACCTAGTAAACTTAATAACAAGACTACAAGTATATAAAAAGAATTAAATCTCGGATCAGCTGGCCCCCACAGTGTGTCATAAACATCACATAACTTGAGCAACATCAAGAATCATGCCCATATTTGGTGGTGAATCATCCTTGTCCAATAACAAGTTCTCGATCAATGCCGAATGGGCTCCCACCCATCATTTCTCTGCTCAGGCTAGGGAGCTATTCAGCCTCTGAGATGGCTAGTAAGTAAGTTACAGGAAATTGTCATTTTTGGGATGAGATAATTAATAGGTAAAACATCTCACCTGCATAAACTAAGATTATATTATTTTACTGATAATTTTCCAATCATGAATTGCAATGACCAGACCCATGAATGATATAATTTATAAGATTACACAGAACTTAGTTTTTTCATCATGCAATCATGGTAAGCCGCTTGAAGTCTTCTCTTATCTTTTTGACGAGTTTATGTCTCAGTGGTTGAATCATGGACCCAGTGAAAATCAAAAAGAGATTTACAAGAAAAATAAGTTCACCTTTAATAGGACCTTTGTTAGCCCAAGTTAGTCACTTTCATCTTGCAGTAATTTCATCAGTGTTGCGAAAACCACAATAAAATCGTGATTTTTCGCGGAGGTGATTAAATCGGCGATTTTTTGGCTTTGAAAAAATTGCGATCCAACGCAAAAAAGTCGTGGGACCAGCAGAGAGTGACTTTTTAAACACTTTTTTTTTGTTTTTGTGATTCATTTTGCAAACAGAGGGCAAGCCTGAGAGCTAAGGAGTAGGAGAACTCATCAACAAGGACCGGAGAGGAGAAAAGTGAAGGAATTTAGCATTCCAAGCAAAATAAAATTCAATTTTGGACCAAGTTTCTTCAGCAGGGCGTGGTTTTCAGGTATGGGCATTAAACTTGGACCTATTTTTTTTGTTTTTTTCTTATTTTTCCTTGGGTTTCAATCACCCATACATTTTCCATGATTTTTGCTTGGATTTGAGTGTGTTTTTTTTGTCATTTTTGTTGCATTTAGTGGATAGGGTTTTTTGGGTCAAAAATTCAAAATCTTGATTGTTAGTTTTATTTGTTTAAATTATTCTTATGCCTTAGTTTTTTTCCATGATTTTTGTTTGGGTTTGAATGTGTTTTTTTTGCCATTATTGTTGCATTGAGTTAAGGGTTTTTTTGGTCAAAATTTCAAAATCTTGTATGTTAAATTTTAATTTCATTTGTTTAACTTGAAATTCTTCTTGTGCCCTGGGTTCAATCTTCAATCTTACATTAAAACTCAAGAGTTCAACAAAGTTACAAACATGCCAAGGAAATTGGACCCTATGTAGAAATTTGGTGAACCTGATGGAGGGTTTGACAAATCCAATCTGACTTGCAAGTTATGTGGGCAATGATACCACTCAAACTAGCAAGGATCCTAGGAGGGGATCCTAAAAGGAAACTACTAGGTCAAGGGCAACAATGAAGTGATAGCCCACTGTCACCTCAACTAAGGCTTCTTGCTCTTTATGGACTTTCACCGATGGGAGGAGACACGGTATAAAGAGGAATCACTAGATGAATACGTTAATAAGAGTATGAGAAGTGATTCCCAAGACCTATTCACAAGAGAGACTCAATTTTATGGCTTTCTTGCTTAGGAAGCAAGGTAATAGGCTCTCAAGGAAAGGCTAGAAGGATTCTTAAGGCTAGAGTTTGGGAATGTATCTTGAAAAGATGATTCCTAAGCCTAGAAACCCTTATGGAGACTTGGTCTTTGTGCGATCTTTGTGGAATTGAAGTTATAAAGTTGTGGGACCACACAGGACCAGGTGGACCCAGAATTAAGTCAAGGAAATGGAATTGATCATTCAAGGAGGGGCTTCACCTAATTATGGAAGAGAAGAGGATCAAATGGACAGATCTTCTTAGAATAGAATGCAATGATCCAAATGAGGTCACTAGCCAAGGGAAACCTAAGGCAAGAGACGATCCTTGGGCTAGGGCTTGCAATATCTAGAGATCCCACCATCGGAATTTCGTCAAATTTGGAGAGCCTATAGAGAAAACCCTAGCACAATAGAGGACAAGAGATCAAGTCTTTTGATGGCTAAAACGTGAGATAATTGATGCCCTAGGTGACCTATGGAGGCTAGAGCTAAAAAGAGAATGAGAGGTGAGAGAAATAAGCTTTGAAAGTGACCACCTATGGAGGATTCGTGCCTTATCCTTTGGGAGAGATAGAGTCAAGGAGATTTTAATGTTTGGAAACAATTCACCCTCTCAAGGAGACCTTCAAGTAACTTCGCATGGCATTAGGGCATGAGAAAAGCTACTTCAAAGACTTTATACTTCGATTTGTTATAATTGATGACTTATTGAGATGTAATTAGCACAAATTATCTCTAGGAACATTCACCCATTCATACATGGCCCATGACATGATGCAACGCTATAAAAGATCAAAATTTCCACCAATTCATACAAGAAAGCAATAAATTTCAGACTTGTATAGCGAAAATCCCAACAACATTCATGTGACAAAGTAAATAACAAGAATAAGCATGAAATAAACACTTAAATGTACAAAAGAGTATATCCAATCATCAAATTATGTCAATAATGAAGCTCCAAGACAAGAGAGACAGATCCAAACATCAAAATTGATCCATATCATCCAAACTCATCCTCCAAAATGGATAGCGAAAATCTCACAAGAGCTAAAACCCTAATCCAACTGATCATCATGAAAATGAATCATCTCACTTCTATTTATACACTCTACTGAATTTGATTTAGCTAAATTGACTTAATTGAACCCCTAAAATAAAATAATGTGCATCATAACAATATTTTTCGTGACAAGCCCACCGAATAGCTCAATAATGTAGAGGTAAGCCTCTCAAGAGGGCAGAATGATCAACATAGTAAGTCATTGGGTCTTTGAGGAGGCCTAATGAAGTCCAAATGGTGCTATGATGTGAAAATATTTTTCGTGACAAGCCCACCGAATAATTCAACAATGTAGAGGTAAGCCTCTCAAGAGGGCAGAATGATCAACATAATAAGTCATTGGGTCTCTGAGGAGGCCTAATGAAGTCCAAATGGTGCTATGATGTGAAATTGGACTCCCATCATAGTGGACAAGGGGTTTGGCCCCTTGTTTTCCTGTGGTGATCCCCAAGTGCGTGTGGAAGACATGGACATCCTCATGGGTCTCCAAGTGGATCGAAAATGCTTGTAGACCATCTGTGAGAGCTAGGATGATGGTATAATCCCTCTCTCTGCAGTGGGAGACATCCTTTGGAACCTGGAACATCTATCAAGTGTATGGTGCAAGTGTGGAGCCGGCTGGGCATATGAACCAAGTGCATCACCCTCATCCAAAAAGTCGAATCACGAGCAATCAACAAGTAATGTTGGAGATACATGAAGTAACCTCTGCCATGGTGGAGGCCCATGGGTCTCAACGCTCACCCTAAAAGTGCCAATATGGCACTCTGGAGGGCTAGGACCATGTAAAGGGAGACCAAGCCCCAAATGGAGACCCACCTGCAATCTTGCATAAGATCCAATGCGTCCCCTTACCCTCGAATACAACAAATCATTAGAATAATCAAGTAAAAGAGCTTACAAGTCATGGAACCAATGGGGCACATCATGGTGGCATGCCCTTCAATAGTGGGCTTTGTCACATATAAGTGTCTCCAAGCTCAATAAAGGGGTTAGCCTATGATCCTATTAGGAGGTTTCATCCTTTAAAGGGGGTGACATGTCCATAGTACATCCTTAAAGTGGCAAGTGGAAAATGTTAAAGTGATGAAACGAAGTGGGGATCAAGGGAATCATCCAGATCAAGTGTCATGGTACAAGGGTAGCTATAATAAGGGAAGCCCACACTGGGGTATATGAGTGTAGAAGGGAGCAAATCGTGGTACATGAGTTACCCCGGCCTTTGTTTTCAACCTTTCTTCATATCCCTTTTGCCTTTGATTGATTTTTCTTCATAATTGCTCAGTGCTCCAGGGCATAAGAGCATGATGAGTAGTATATAGCAGTGGATACACCCTTAAGGTGGGGCGATTCATTGCCCACCTGGGGTTGGGACTACTAGTTTTTGTAGCATCGGTTGTTTTCTAGCCACGAAATTTAGTGGAGGGGCTAGAATACATGTATTTTCCAAAACCCAGAAATCGTTTTTGGAAATTTCACCTAAAGATGACTTAATTAAAATAATTAACTTTTTTTTAATGGTGTCTAAATCTAAACTTAGGAAAACTAATTAATTAAAAGGTATTAATTAAGTCATGGTGGGAATCTTCTAGAAGAAGACATGGATCAAGTTCTAGTTAATCTTAGCCATCAATTATGTTTTAATCTTGGACGTCGATGTCTCAACAAGAGATTATAAGAAGAAATTCGATGGGGGTTGGAGAACACACTTGAGCCACCAACAGTTCAAATTTATTGGCACATCGAACTCCAGAGTAGCAACGTTGAGTTGCCAAAGAGAGAGCTAGTGAGCTCGAAGCAGTGAGAGAGGGGCAGGGATAGTAAGGCCGGATGAAGATTTTCCAGTCCAGTGAGTGCATTACAGAGATGCAGTGAGTGCCACAAAGAGGCGGCGCAGAGCAGATAGGCAGCACAGTGCTTCAGAGGGGAATCTATATTTTGCTGGGGAGAAGCAGTGATTCAATGCTAGAAGCCGGATTGGGAGCCCAGAAGCCAGGTGAGTTCATCTTCCAGACAACAGTTGATCAGATAGTGAGAGAGACGCAATTCTGAGTTGTGGGGCGCAGTACTGCGTAGACTAATGCAGGGACTGCGCAGAGGCAGCAAAGAGAAACTCATCTTGAGCCAAGGTCAGTGTTGGATCACTGGTGGAAGTGAGATTTTTCTCACTAGATCTTCTGTCAGTTATTTCTCTGTATGGATTGCTAGATTTAAGCATCCATAGTCTTGTACTCAAATTTACTATTACATAATAATAAAACCCTCAGTTGTTGCACCAATTTTACCAAGTTGGGTTTTCCCGGGGACATTGGTCCAAAAATAATGGTGTTATTTATGTGTGTGCATCTATTCTTCCAGCATTATTTTTCTTCTGCGGGATTGTATTTGTGAAGGCTACAATGTATTAGTTTCGATATTTATCGTAGGATGCAGTAAATAATTTGTTCAGTTTATTTAACAAATAGAAGAAACTTAATCAGTTGTTGCAGTAGGATTCGGGGTTTCTGAATTTTCACATGGTATCAGAGCACAGATCGTAAGCCAGAGAGCTCAGTAGCAGAAGGAAGGAGGAATTTCGAATAACTGCAGAGACCGCAGTTCGAAACCCTCAAGAGGCAACGCAGTCCTTTGGCCAAGAGGGTAAAGTTTTTGAGGAAAGATTTATTTCTCTGAGAGAGTCGACAAAGAAATTAGAGTTTCCATATCAAAGCTTACCAGAGGCAGAGGGAGACTCAATATTTTCCTTGCAGAGTAGATCTCCAGCTAGGACGCAGTTTGCTAGTGCTAAATAGCGTCAAGAGGAAGGAAGAGCACACACTGAGGGAATTCTTTTTCGAGGGACTTCTAGCCCATAAGTTCGATTTTTCCTAGCAGAGCAGTAGTAGTTGTGAGCAGATTTGCCCACTCCAACAAGGAATGCGAAAAGTCAGCTAGCAATTGTGCAGAGCAGAAGAAGAGGAATTCGACAATTTTGCAGAGATGGCATCAGCGGGTTTGAGAGATCAGGATCGATTGGAGGGAGCCTCCTACTATGTGATGTTGATTTGGGGTAGCATCAGATGTGCTCTAGCCATGAAAATTGGTGGAGATCTCTAAAACCCAGAAATCATTTTGGAAAAATCCATCCGAATGAAGAGTTATTAAAATAATTAATATTTTTAATGAGTTCCTAAGTCTAAACTTAGGGAAATAAAAATATTAATGGGTATTAATAAAGATAAGGATGACAAGGTAAGTTGCATGAAACGGGGAAACTGGTACGAGTTTCCGAAACGGGCCCGGGTACGAAACGTGACCCCTCAAATTTTGGAAACGGGGAAACGCAAATATATATATATATATATATATATATATATATTAAGACATTTAAGAAATATGTGCAATCATAAAGCATATATGATACATTCTAATTTATTACATTATGATAAAATTGTCAATTGTCAATGCATAAACTATAAGTCTCTAAATTTACATCACAAATGATCACATAATGAAAATAAAAATATCCAAAATCAGCCACGAGAAATTTCTAATTTCTTGTCTCATGCTTGATTGGGAGTCTCCTCGTACATAGTTGAACGACCTTAGTGCTCTTGATCAAATACAAGTTTCATACCCTAGCACCCTACATGCTCTTGATTATTGGGAGTCTCTCGTGCATAGAGGGCTTGGTTCTCTTGATTAAATACAACTTCCATACCCTAGTACATGATAAAATCTAATGGAAACATTGCAATCCCCCCAATCCTGAAATCTTGAAAAACAGATAAGTCTGTTGGATTTTGAGTGAGATCTAAAATTCTACTTTCTCTATATGAAATCCAATGAGGGCAAAACCACTCTCAAAAAAACTCTTTTTTTATAATTTGAGAGACATCTAGAAGCATCTAAAGGATATTTGGGTCGCCCAATAAAAAATTAAAAGCAAAAAAATAAAAATAAAAATACAAGAAAAAGTCAAGTTACAAGAGGAAACTTCGACGTACGGCCCGGAAACACGTTTCCGGCCGTACTGGCCACGTTTCCTCCTCGAGAAACGGGCCAGTATGGACGGAAACGCGTTTCTGGGCCGTACCATATGGGTTTCCTCATTTCCATTTCATTTCCGTACGGAAACAGACCCTCTGCCCATGTTTCCTGCAACTTCGATGAGAAACTTCCAAAATGTAAGGATCAAGTCTATTTTAATCTTAGTCGTTGACTAGGGACTTAATCTCGGTTGTTGATTCATCAACAAGAAAAGTATAAAAGGGGACTTGAGGGTCAGTTGGAGATATACTGAGGGAGACCAGTCAGTTCAATTTCTCGAGCGGGGTCAACTGAGAAATTCGAACTAGAGGTCTAGATTGCAGCAAGAGGTAGTTGATACGGAACAGAGAATCAGGATGAGCACCAAAATATCAACGCAGAGGTTAGAGAGATAAACGCAAAGCCTCTCAGGCAGAAGCAGAAGCAGCAACACTGTGTAGTCACTGGAGGGCTTGTGTGGATGACACAGAAGGCCCAATGCTGGCGCAAAGAGGCAAGAGCTGACACAGAGGGTTTGGGAGCTACGCAGAGGTCAGCAAGCCTGACGTTGAGACTGAGAGAGTTGCTGGAGAATTTATCTCTGTTGGGTAACCCAGTTTGCCACCCAGTTGTACTGAAGAATAGCTGATTAATAAAATCCTCTTCCGCTGCACCGGTTTTCCCGCATTGGGTTTTTCCGAGGACAATTGTCCAAAATATCTGTGTTGATATGTTTGATTCTTGTGCATGTGTTTGTTTTTGTATTATAGTTTGATATCTACAACATAATTTATTTTAATATTTACTGAAGGGTTTTCGTAAATAACTTATTGGAAAATAAGTAGGTAAAATAAATCAGTTGTTGCAGTGATAGAATTTTCACATGATATCAGAGGGAGTAATCAGAGACATGAAGGGAAAATCAATTATGGATCGCGACCATGATGCAGAGGCGTCTACGTCAAGGGACTCGCATAGATTTTCAAAAAAATGCACAAGAGGCTGCAATTGCAATTTCTCTATGATGGCTTCCAGATTGGAAGAAGAAGTTGCTTGTATAACTAGCTCTGCATCATCAGAGGTATGGTATATAGATAGTGGAGCCTCTTGGCATATGACGGGAATCCGGGAATGTTTCTCAGATTATCAGGAGGAAAGGATAAATTTTCAGATCACCATGGGGAATAAGGCAAAGTGTACTCCAGTGGGGAAGGGTACCACAGTCTTTCAAACAGAAACGGGAGAGCGGTTCCGTGCTACCAATGTGTTGCATGTACTAGGATTGGGGATGAACTTGTTGTCCATGTCGCAACTTCAAGGCAAGGGCTATGACGTTTTCTTCATCAAGGAGAAAGTATACGTCAAACACCCAAGCTGGAAAAAGAAAGTGCAGATCGGGATCAGAAGTCACAGGTTGTACAGACTACAACTAGAATCACCAATGGCACTGATAGGCAAGTCATGGAGACAAGGATTTGAACGAACTATGGCACAAAAGAATGGGACATTTGCACCTTGGGGCTCTAAGAATTCTCAAGAAAACTGTAACAGAAGTTCCAGATCTTAGTACAGAACAAGATGATGTATGTAGAGGATGTGCTCTGGGAAAGTATGCCAAAGCAGCATTTCCTATAAGTAAAAACAAGGCCAAGAGTGTACTAGGATTGATACACTCAATAATCTGCAGACCTATGTCCACTAAAGCTCTTAGTGGTGTCGAACACTTTGTCACCTTCATTGATGACCACTCGAGGAAAACTTGGATGTATTTCTTGAAAACCAAGGATGAGGTTTTATGTCGATTCAAAGAGTTCAAGGCTCTGGTGGAGAATCTAACAGGGAAGAAAATAAAAGTTTTGCGCTCAAATAATGGTGGAGAGTATGTTGATAAGGACTTCAATGAGTTTTGCGCTAAGGAGGGCATCAGAAGAGAGTGGACAGCTCCTTACAGTCCGAAGTAGAATGGAGTAGCAGAAAGAAAGAACAGGACTATCGTAGAAGCAACTAGGGCCATGATGTATGATCAAGATATGCCAAAGTTCCTGTGGGCAGAAGCATGCAATATGGCAGTCTATGTTCAGAATAGAACTCCTCATCGACCATTGGGCAAGTTTACTCCACAGGAAGTCTTCACAGGGAAGACACCTAAAGTCAGTCATTTTAGGATATTTGGGAGCTTGGCATATTGCCTCATACCCGAGGAATACGAAAAAGCTGGATCAAACTGCAAAGAAAGGATATCTAGTGGGATATAGCGAGAACGCTAAGGCATACAGAATCTATCTTCCAGGGAGTAGGAAGGAAGTAGTTCAACAAGATGTGAAGTTCATGGAGGACAGGGCTTTCAAAAAATCTCGAGAAATACCTTCCAAGGAGCAGTCAAAAGATGAGTTGTTGGTCAAACCACTTCAACCAACAGAAGTAAATAATTCTTCCTCGGATCAAGAAGAATCACAGGAGGAGGAGGAGCTAACAAATGCACCTGCTACCAGAGGAAGAACGAGCAGGGAACTTCGTCAAATTCTTCGAGATGCAGAGGATTTCATAGGTGCACCAAAAAACAATAAGAGGGAGCGAAAACAGTCAAATAGATATCAGGCATTACTAGCTCAGGATGGGGAGCCTGCCAGTTTTTAGGAGGTTGCTCAACATCAGGTTTGGTTGGATGCAATGGTAGAGGGATACAACTACATAATGGTGAACGATGTCTGGGAGGTAGTGCCAAGGCCTCAAAACAAATTGGTGGTAGGTTCGAGATGAATCTACAAGATTAAATACGCTGCAGACGACAGTGTGGAAAAATACAAAGCCAGGTTTGTGGCTAAGGAGTATGCTTAGAAGGAAGGAATTGACTACAAAGAGACCTTCGCCCCAGTAGCTAGGAATACATCTATTAGAACCGTGATATCTCTTGCAGCACAGATGGGATGGGAGATTCATCAGATGGATGTCAAAATGGAATTTCTGAACGGGGTGATAGAAGAAGAGGTATACATTAAACAACCAAAAGGCTTTGAGACACATGAGAAGAAGTCTCACGTATGCAGATTGAAGAAAGCCTTGTATGGGCTGAAACAGACACCTAGAGCATGGTATGGTCGAATTGATGGCTACTTGCAGAAGATGGGATTTATCAAGAGTGACGCAGATCCAAATCTCTACTATCTGGTTGTAGAGAATGAGCCTCTAATCCTAGTATTATATGTAGATGATCTCTTCCTGACAGGATCATCCAGGCTCATCGGGCACTGCAAGAAGAATCTAGCCACAGAATTTGACATGAAGGATTTGGGACAAATGCAATATTTTCTGAGGTTGGAAGTTTGGCAGCAAAAAGGGGAGATCTTCCTTGGCAAGGGAGATATGCTACAAAAATTCTGAAGAGATTCAGAATGGAGGATTGTAGACCCATGGTTACTCCAATGATCACCAACTATAAGAAAATTGACGCATCAAAAGACAAGGATGTTGATCCCACCTTATACAGGCAGCTCATAGGGTCCCTGATGTATCTGGTCAATACCAGGCCAAACATTTGTTATGCTGTCAACACCCTCAGTCAGTTCATGGTGGAACCGAAGAGGGCACACTGGTGTTAAGATATTCCGACACATAGGAAATAGTTAAGTATAACTTGGTCTAGTGTAGAGTTGGGTAAAGTGTGTTTCTTTACTATGTACTTTTGTAGCTTACAATCTGACAGTCACGATATCTTCTAGACATGAAGTGATCTGACGGTTCATTCTCTCCTCAGTATTACCGACACTTGATCAGTGGCTTAACACCCGATTGGTCCATGATCTCTATTTAAAGAGCATGGAGGGTCATTTGTAGGGTGACCGTTCATAAGAGAAGCTTATGTAAATTTTCTTTCTTTTATCAATAAATTGCCTTAAGTGACCGCGTTGGCTCAGGTCGTGGACTATTTCCCTCTTTGACGGTTTTAACCACGTCAAGAATATTGATGTATTAATCTGTGATCTGTTTGTGAGCGGTGTCCTTTGGTGTTCTATCTAAGGAACTTACCCTGTAAATTCCTTACATGGTATCAGAGCTATTTGAGGGCCGCATACGTTGGTGATCCAAATCAGAAGCTAGTACAATTGCATCCGACTGTCGTTTCCTAGATCTACTGTTTCTGACGGCTTTCGAGCCGAGAGGACTGCTCTATTCTGTTTGGAGCATCTGTTCCAGTAAGGAACCCCTTTCGTTTTTCATGCGAAAAATTTTCTGGTAGCCCTAGCTACGTCATTTTTAAGATCTGGAAGTATACAATCTTTATTTGTAGCTTTAGTTATTTTCTCTCTGTTTATTTCGATTTATTTATCTCTCTGTTTTTTATTACCAGATCTATACCTTTCATTTCTGCGTATGCTCTTTGCCCCTTGACTCTATGCAATCTAGGCAAATCAGAAACAGGAAGGAAGGATTTTTCTCATGCGTATGCTATTTTCCGCCGCGCCTTAGTGTGATCTCAGAAAAACCAGAAACATTGAGGAAAATATATTGTTTCTGGCGAAAGCTAACTTCAAGCCATAAGGTTTGGTTTTTTTTTGTATGTCCGTGTTGGGTTGTGTGGTTTTTTGTTTTGTAGGCAAAAAGGCTTTTTCAAGTAAGCATGCACCCCAAAGCTTTAGTGACTAAAAAAAAAACCCATTCCCCTTTTCCAAAAATTACTAACTTTTTAAATTAGCTCACTTGGTCCAAAGTTACTTTATGAGAATAAAGGTCTTTGTTAAACACAGACATGGCAGCAAGAGAATCTGAAGGATAAAACATGAGTGCAATTTTTATTAACAAGTGATATACATTTATAGTACATATTGTGACCGTTGGGTTCTACATCCCAAAGTCTCTTGGACTCCTTTTGTCTATTCGGCTTCCACACTAACCCATTGAAGATTAGGTGTCCAACATTCCTCCTTTTAATCCGAAGGGTTATGTATGAGTCCAAGAAAAGAGTTGTAATACAAAATGTGCAAAAATGCATGGCAGCACTAGGCTAAATGTGCTCTCTGAAATGTTGGTATAAAGGGCGGTGGTTTAAGGATGACCACCAACACTGGAATGCTTAGTGCAGTTCCCAGAACTCTTCAAAAACTAGGAAGAAGCTGAAGTCTTCTGCTAGAGGAAGTGCTCCTGTTGTTTTGAAGAGGGAAACCTTCAAACATGAAAGAGAGGTCTCAACCCACATAAAAGGGAGAACTTAAAATTTCTATTTTCCCACCCCGGTTTTCAGTTTCTCCTTATTTCTCCCATGTAGTTAAATGTCATTTCCCATAACCATACATTCAATAAGCTGAATAAAAA
>APFE030878310.1:0-16222 GCA_000404065.3 Pinus taeda
AATAGTGATAAAGTATAATATAGGAGTGTGTCCAAATATACATCGTCCTCGATCATAGGTTGAAAAACACCTTATGATTGGCAAAAATGATAAGTACAAAAAGCAAAAATGTCATATGTGACTACAATAGGCGATTGTCCTATCACTGGTGATGATCTCGATAAGAAACCACTGCAAAGGCCACCTTACAAAGGAACCTCCTAAAAGGTCCTGGGACCCCAATCACATAGCGCTGAAGTCAGCAAGGAATGTTATCTATGCCAGTCTCCGGAATGTTCCCTGTCAAACACTCTAGATGGCTCTCCAACTCGGCCAAAGTCTCTGTTGATTCGTCCTGTGGGGCTGGTGCCGCTGGAATTGGTTGTTTTCTCTCGTAAGGCCGGAGAGCGGCTGGTCACCGTGGTCCTGCATCTACATTTGAAACTTTTACTATCAATTTTGGGACGAGATAAAAACAAAAAAAAAATTAACAAAATGTTGAAAATGATTTTACCTGAGTCATCCCATTGCTCTCCTGGTGGAAGAGCCATGTCTGGGTCACCACGAAAATCTACCCCAACATAAGGAATGTCCTTGATAACAAAAATCTAGTTTTCCAACCATTGGAAATACTCAAGTTTGAATCGAACGACCTCTGTCCCCTCGTTAGGATGACGGGCCATAACTGCAACCCATCGCATCAGTTTGGGCTCTCGAGGAAGCCCAGCTCCAACAGTGAGGTGCTCCGAGATCAACATCGGAACCCTCCCCAGACCAAATCTCACAACTAAAGCACCATATCCAAAGGTCTTCAGTTCTTTTTTCTTGGCCCTGGTCAGTTGGCCTTTCACATTAGCCAACACAGCATTGCACCAGTTGAAAATGGTGCCTCGAAAGAAATCAACTGCCATCTGCATCTGGGATCCAGTGGCTATATGTAGTGTTGCGCTCCCGCAGAGTCTGGTAACTATAAATGCAATCACCATGAGTTTAGGATAGGATATGGTTTTAATATATATCCCTTTGTCTCTGTTCTAGACATTGCAGTACTCTAGCCGGAGGCTATTAACAGACTGGCCACCTGCCCTAGTCCCGAATAGAGTCAAATGTTCACCTCTCTTAGGCAAATAGGTCAAAAAGTATACATTTGCTGGCTCTATTTCGAGCTGGTGACCACCAATGAAGAAGCACTGGTCCTGTATGCTCCATCTATCCACCAGTCGCTGCAGAAAGTCCACTTGGGCCCTCATGCCAGGTATGGCCCAAAATTTGTACAAGCCACATGCCTTCAATGCATCAACCGAAGGTTGATGATTCATCGCAGCAAGATCTATGTCCTCATGCTCCCGTTCTCTCCAATCAAGCATGATGTTTATCCTACATCCAATAAAAAGGCGAATTAGAATATTTAAAATCAGAATTTTTGGGTGATTTTTGAGTTCATTAGGTTTTAAAACCTTTGCGCGGGGTACGCACCCTCTAGTTAGGGACAGTGCATGGGCCCACACCTTTCCTTCATGGCAGGTGCGTACCCCCAACTTTTTTCCCACTGTGAAAAGGTCGGGGTACGCAGGTCCCCTGTGTAAACCCGAGGGCCCCCACGCGTGGGTTTTTGAACCTATAAACCTCCTAAAAAATAAAATGAACCCCTAAAAAACAATTTTAAACGGATGGAAATGAAGTAGGATGATGTGAATTACCTAGAGGAGATGACGTTCGATTCCGAAGGACGGATTTTCTGCAATCTTCACGGGAAGTTTCTAACCAAAAGCCCTCTTTTCTCACTCAAATCTCAAACAATAAAAATGAATTGACGGAAGCCCTTTTTATAAGTTTTTTGAATAAATAAATTCCAAATTTGTTTATGTTTCACTTTTAAAACGTAAATTTTGCAACATTTTTATCCATTTTAAACAGGTATGAGTAATGCTTGAGTTTTTGTTCAGGATAACGAATTTTTTAGGCAAAATCGGTCATTTTCACCGAAAAAACATTAGTCACCTTTAAGCTCTTTTCTGACTCCTAAAACATGAAAAGATTGCCGATTTTTTCTTTTTAAACTCGTTAAAACGAAACTGAAAATACGGTCCACTTATATCCCTTTTCTGACCGTAAAAACACAAAAAGATGGCCTGATTTTTGTCGTTTCGAATTCCATATTGGTCATAAAATGACGTGTCATTGATTGCTTTTTAACCTTTTCGGAAAGGCACTAATTACGAAAGTACTCCTTGGTCGTAAAGATCAAGCGGTTCTCTCAAGTATTATTTTATACTTTTTCGGGCTTGGGAGACACAAATTTATGAAAAAGGTCAACCCTGGAGTCTTCTTAAGTTTTTCAGACTCTAAAATTGAAAAATGCCGAGTTTCTCCTATAATGGACTCATTAAATTTTGACAGTAAAGGACATGTTCCATTACAAACAGGAATGGACCACTCCTTCTTAGGGTCCGCATTTAAACTAAGTTGGACTCATCCGAAGGATGAGCTTATAATCAAGTAAATGTTATCCTCCTCAAGCTTGTAAAAAAATAAAGAGGTACTCGCCAGAAATGGTGGGGGAAAAGAGAGAAAAATGAGCCTGTTTGTCATACTTTGTAACCACTCTTGAACACGACACTTTCATTCACCTGGGTTGCGAAATCCTTTGCCTAACAGTTAATCAAACCACATTGAAAGTCTTTAGCTGATTTCTAGGTATTAACTTTGGGTCAATTGTCACCAAACCATCTGCTGTTTCGTTATGTGTTCAAGAGGTAAGTGCAAATAAGCCATTCATCTGCAAAATATATGTCATCCATCTTGACCATCCCTGAATCAGTCCTTGCAACTAAATTTCTTGAAACTTGATCTATGATTTCATGTTGTAGGCTTGCCTACAACGGATCGCTTTCTATCGACTTCAGCTCTTTATCTAGAAAGATGATCTAGAAATCGTCAGTACCTTGGGATCTGCATGCCTCAATGGCAGGTTTCTCACCTTCGGCGATAGGCTGCATCATTGACCTTCGATCAAAGAATTATGTGACATGTTTGACATCAACACATCTAATCACATCTCATGGATTGTACTGAGTACTTTGACAGCCATTGTCATTATTGGTAATTTCTCTCACACTTGTTAACAATTTACATCATTGACTGGTAATCAAGTGGTTTCTACCATGTTCGACTTCGACACATTCATTCACATGGATAGAATCGTACTATTTCGGGGAGTAGAAATGAAGACCCTGGATCTAGTTTCCACCATCCAAGCTGTGAGGAATTTTGTTTTCATTATGTTGTGGGTTACTCATAAACATATGGCTGCATCCATACTGTGTCTACATGTGTCTCTATACTTGTGATGTACTACAAGATCATTGCTATATCAGAGCAGTAGTTAGTTTTCTAGTTAGTTTTGATTTGAGTATGGGAATGCCTACCTCAGCGATGATATGATCTCATATATATATTTTACGTTGAATGCTTTTATAGGTTCCAACCGAGCTCTCCACAAGATGATCCTCGAAATGATAAAGTACTTCACTCTTCCTAAATGATAAATGAAATCCTCATCTACTACAGACTTCACACTTTAGGGGGCAATCTGTTACACAAAAATGTCTTCACCATGACTATTTGCAGTCAATATGGGTCTATCATCACTTATACTGTCCTCCTAAGCAAGTCTCAGACCTCATCTCTTCATGTCAAGCTTTGAAAATGAGAGAAAGACATTAAAAATCAATAAAGCTTTGGTTCCGCACTTTCTCTCACTTTTGCCTGCGGGCCCGTACCCTTTGTTTATGTTACCTGCATATCTGCACGCTTTGTCTGTAAAGGGGTGGGTGCGTACCCCTGTGAAAGTCAAAAAGGCACAAGTTTATTCTAAAAAACTCACTTTGGGTTAATTCTAGATGATCCTAGAAGGAATTTTGACGTGGATTTTTCACTCCAAGGTGGTTCATGCATCTCAAAAGAGAAGGAGCTAATCCCTTGATAAGAGGAGCTATCCCTTTGAAGGGGGGCTTTATCCCTTTGAAGGAGGACCTAGTAATTTCCCTCCATTGCACTATAAATTAAGGCATTGGGTTAGTTACTGGGGAGGTTAGAAGCTGAACATTTTTTAGCGTAAATGCTGATGGAATTGAAACTTCCTAGTTAAGATTGAGAGGAGAGATCACATACCTTTTTTGCTTCATTGGGAAGTGAGTGAAACTTTTCAAAGTAGAGGAGACTTCTTGTTGGACCCTGGGAGGAGCTTGTACAACATCAAAGCACATGTTGTAAAGTTCTTCTTTGATTTGAATTAATACAATCAGATTCATTTTTCTCAAAAAATTGTCTTATGTGGTTTGTTTCATAAATTCCTTGATCATTATGATGGATATGCTTTATGACATTGGCTTTTCAGGTGCTATTTGATTTGTTTGCTTATTTGTGTTTGCAGACTTGCTTGCTACAAGGGAGATCATTTGGATCAAAGGAGCGAGGCTTCCACAAACTTGCATTGGACCCAAGGTAGGCCTAAAACACTTGTTTGCCTTTATTTTTAATTGCATATTTTGAGAAATATAGTTTTTGATTGGCTTGCTTGTCACTAGATATCGTTAGATACTAGGGAGGTCGATCTTGTCCGCAACCTCGACTCATTCTGTGTGACAATCTGGGAAAATTTTTCCATCATTGTGTTCCTTTGTTGCTCGAGGGCTTCTTCGAGCAAGATTGATAGGATCACCTGCCCCCTCATCTTTCTTTTCATTCTCCATGGGAGGCTATCAGGATTTGTGAGGCTGGACTTGCAAAGGTTCAACCAATTCAATCCCTAACTCCTTATATGTTGACAACATTGGGGACATGCAAAGAAAAAAAAAGAAAAAATAGACTGTTGTGATGCGATTGATCCAGATTTAAACAAGAGCACAACAAATTACATATATAACCATACATACAGAGATGCAACATAAATAATACTTCATTTCATTGCTGTAAAATACTAAAATTGCTTATAAATAAAAATGGAAATAAACTAGCTAGGGCGATGGTAGCTTATCTCTGAGAAGAGATGTGGCAGCTACATGCCTTTGAACTATCTTACAATGGGGCTCAAATGCCTATTTATTGTTGAGAAATAATAGAAAACCATAAACATCCAAAAACCTAACCCTAGGAGATGAAGTGCCAAACTATGGGCCCCGTTTTGGGTAAATTGGTCTATCAACTTCGTGGTGTCCTTAATTTTGCATACGATCTCCGTTTGACACACACAATACCTTGCTAGAAAGATCTATCTAAGGACTACAACTTTGGGAAGAGGAAAATTGGTCGGTGGACCCATGTTGCTCCCAGCTTTTACAAAAAACATTGTTTAGGGCCTCAAAACCGCTCCGGAATTTCACGACCCGAAAACCTGCTAAAAATAGTAAATTGTTCTACAATTAAGGAAAATGGAAAACTGAAAGAGACATTTGTGGGGGTCCAAGTGGGATAGGCGAGTGGCCACTAACATCCACCTAGATCATTGAGTTACTCCTCGAGGTCTTGTGGCACCTAAGGAAGCTGAGTAAGGTCTTCAGTTGTCGACTTCATTTCCTTAAAGTTAGATAAGAGGTTGAGTCATATCATAGTGACCCTCATGTCATGTTTACCCCTTGAAAGCTAGTGAAAGTGGGTAAAGGTAGGAGGAGGCGTTTATAGAAGAGATTTTGCAATTTCCCATTATGTTATGTTATATAAACATTTTGACTAGATAAAATTAAAAGTAAAACTAGAAAGAAAATTTAAGTATAATTGTTGGAAACAATGTTAATACTGAGGTAGGAGGTTGATCTGTATTAAGTCTAATTTTAACGTTTATGCCAATTTATATTTATTCATTCAAACTTGGCATCCATTATATGTAAGAAACCATTAACAACCATAACAGGATGCATATCAACCAACATAAGCATACACATCATGATCAACAAACACATGAGGCACAAACATTTTACATGGGAACCCTTTCAGGAAAAAACCACCAAATATTATTGTTGTTATTGATGTAAAATAAGAGCACCTACTCTATTACATTAATCTGTTTGTGAGCCACCACTCAGAGGAAGAATCAAATCCCTTTGATTTATTTCTACCAACCACTAGTAGGAAGCACCAATTTCCTCCATTTGTACACGCCTGTCGAGCTGAACAGAAGCACCATGTTAAGAACCAATTTCACAAATTTGTTGCAAGAACCAACTTGTAGCTCCTTGGATTTATGAAAGAACCAAATTTCATGAGGAACCAACCTCCAAGCCTTATCATACACCCACTAGAGATGGAAGCACTGACTTGTTGTGTGTTGTCTCTAACCCTCACTCAATAAGGAACTCAATCTTCTCTTTCAATGGAACCCACTCTGCCTGATATCAACTATGTTCTCTTCTCACTTTGCTCACTCTGAAGCAACCCACTGCTCTCCTTAACAATAACCACTCATTGGAGCCCACACACCACTATTTTCTCTACTCCTCATCAACATACACCTAGTTCTTGGCCTTCTATTCCTTAGGCTCTCTCGACCTCTCTCACCACAACACCCCACTGCTCTCAGCCCTCTGTTCTCACATAATACATTTATCTCTTAGGGTATTTCCTCTTCATAGGAGCTTTGGGCCTCTCTCTACAGAAAAAGTCACTTGGCCTCACATAATGTTGCGTACACTGACACAGAGCTCTTCTCATAGCTCACTCATGAAAATGTTTCTTTCCCCCACATTGCTCAAGTATGCTCCTCTAGTTTGTTCCTCTCTTGTACACTGGTTGATGTTTCCTTTACTTCCCATCACTCTATCATTCATGTTACCCAAGTGTGTACTCCTGCATGTCTCTCCATCCTATTTTTGCATCTGTCTTGGACAATGAAGCCTCATTATCCGATGAGAATGGGCATTTGAGTTATCTCCATATTGAGAATTAATTTTGGGTCCTCCTACACACTCTAATGAGGCACTCCATGCTTATTCATGGTTCATAGATTTGGACAGTACTTCAGGATGGCTTCTCTAACCTTCATTTAATTCAATGAGGCATGCATGAGAAGATTATGGATGGATTTATTTCAACTCAAGACAAACCCGACGCTCTTCGCTATGAATCATGGTCCTCACTACCTTGTCCCGATGATTTATGTCTCTATCTCCTGCCTTCGAAAGTTCCCATTGACTCTATCCACCAACTCCTCTCAGCAATCATGGTCCTTTTTTCTGACTCATCTATCTACCATACATCTTTGTACTTCCATTTCAAAGATTTTACACCATAGTACAATTTCAGAGCCACAACTTATCATAACATTTCATTAAAATGATATTACAATATTACAATATTTTGATGCCTTTATCCCCTCTTATGATTATGCTTAGCCTATTTTCTACCATAGGACCACTGCCTATGACCGGGGGCATAATACTTAGGTGTTAAGGCGTTCAAGATCCTCCCAAGGGCCTTTCTCCTCTTGTTATTGCTCTCTCCTTTGGTTCTTTGGAATTTCACGACTAAACGACAACACATTAGAATCCTTGGTATCAAAAATTCTCTACAAATTACAATTACATAGGAGTTTTCAAAGTTTTACCTACGAAATACTTCCCACGTGGCATCACATAGAACTTAGGTGCTAATATCTTCTCTATGCCCTTAGGTTTCTTGGATCTCCATGACCAAGTTCCAAACAAAATCGAAGCTCCCACTCATCAAGTATTTCACAAAAAAGTAAATACAAATGAGTTACAGAAACTCCAACCTCTGAAATTCTTCATAACCCTTAGATGTTAAGGCTGCTTTGCGCCCTTGGTAATTTTGGGTCCCCTTGACCAAGTGTCACTCAACATCAAAAGCTCCCTGTATCGCAAATTTTTCAAAAAGGAATTAGAACATAGTTACGATGTCTCCGTCTTCTGAAATACTCCATATCACTTAGGTACTAAGCACTACTCTTCACTCCTATTTCTTTTAGTCCCCAGTACAAAATGCCAATCAATATTAGAAGCCTCCTCTTATCGTAACCTTTCTCAAATATGCATTTACATAGGAGTTATGAGGTCTCCTAATTTTGATATACGACCTTTGAGATCATGTCAAGCTGATGTTATAATTTCCACATGGAATCTCCTTAGTGGTGACATATGTCCCCTATACTTTCCCCATTAGGCCACCCAAAATGTTGAATTTGACTTCCACATGTCCAATGTACTGCCACATCATGCTAACATCATCTGCCTTATTAGCTTCCCAACGTTAACCACCTGCCGCCATGTGTCCCATTGGAGGAGAGAGAAAGGGTCCCTTAGTCCTCTGGTTTTGGAATGAAATCCTTTTTAATTCCTAATCTTCGCAACCTCAACACTTTTCAAGAATTTTAGAATTCCATTGAAACCTCTACTCCACAACCAATGACGATGACCAAGTGCCAACACTATCAGAATCTCTCTGTATATAAACTTTCTCATGATTCAATTATTAAGAAGTTATGAGTTTCTAATATTCCAAGGTTCTAGCCTACTTTGATATTCAGCCTTATGAGATTCTGATGTGCCTAACATTTCAAAAACAAGCTCTGATATTCAACCTACTCCTTTTGGGTCTCTTTTAAATAAACTTCTGAGGAAATAAACCACCAAGGTATGATATTATAGCCTTTCTGATATCAACTTCTGAGAATCAGCTCCAAAAACTCCAACCCTCCAAAATTCTAACCTTCTGAGGTCCCAATATGTGAGCTTGCTCTGATATTTCGACCTGCTTAGGAGTAACTTTGACAATCAATAACTTTTGATATTGATGGCCATTTATGGACTTCCACATACTGTTGGAAATCTCTTTCAGAGAACCTTCCAGTGGAGAAGGCGTGATGTATGATTTGAGCCCATTTTCTACCTAAACAATGACTCCAAACTCTTTGACATTCTTTCCACCTTGGCTCTTCTTCTTCTTCTTCCTAGAACCTACTCTTCGGAGGCATTTTGCAAGATTCTGCATACCATTGGAGAGTTCTTTCAGCACACTAACCAATTGTGCCATCTCCAAGAGTATCTGACTTAATATCTTGAGGAAGAACCTCCTCAAAAGTCTGAAACTCCCAACCACCATAGTCATCACTCTATGGCTTCTCCAATAATCCTACTATTATGATCATTCTCTACTAGAGGCTACAGTAACTATGGGACTCTCCCTCAGCTTGAAACATTTGTTGCCATCACAACTAGCCTAGTGGACATAAAAACTAATATATGTTTCCATAAACCTCCATTCTAGTTTGCTTGAAATCAATGGAAACACTCCTACCAAGAGCTAGACAAAGCCAATCTTCCCAACACATCTTCGGGCATGACTTTTGACATCAATTCCAACACACTTGAAACCACTAGCCATCCAAACAATGAAAATTTTCCAACAATATCCCCCTTTTGGCATTGATGGCAACATCTCAACCTCATCATCGCTTGATGGCCAATCCTCATGCTTCTCCCACACTTCTCTTAGCATGAGACATAAATGGATTTCTCTCCTCTGCATGGGCCATCAAAACTTCTCCAATAATTTTCTTCCCCTTTGTCATCAATGGTAAAGGGATATAAGATTCCTTTTTCTTCTCCATGTAATCATTGGATTTCAATAACCCAAGATCTAGCTGCTTCTCTATAAATTGTACATATGTGATATGCCCTCCCTGAACGTATACTACCTCTGATTTGAATTTCTCTATTTATGAATGCCTTAAGATGATGGTTAAGTACTCTCTCCACTAATGCATGTTTTTGAACAAATTAAAAGGAATTGATAGCACCTAAACTACTCATGGTCTTGTTGCTACTACAAATACCAATCATTAGTGATGCATTGAGCTTTCTCTACACCACTGTTGTAGCTACTGAGACTGCGCTTACTTCTCTTAAGCATCTCAACCACTTCTCCCCCTGAGATCATACCTCAAAACATGGACCATTGCTTAAACAATACTAATTTCACAAAGAAATAGATACAAATTGGATGTTGTACTAGGAAACCTCTTATAGCTCTTTATCATAAATAAATTCCCACTTGCACACAAAGGCTACTCCATATGAACCCAGACCATCAATTGTCATAGCGAAACTAATTGAACACTAAGGGACATGAAAGATTATACCAATTGTATTTCATGAACACAAGGCTGTTAGGCATAATCAAACACACAACCGAAATTAAATAATGGTATTTTAACCAACATGCAAACCTTTCATTTACACAACAATCTATCTTTCTAAGGTTGGAAATTGTTGCTTGCTACTGTTATCAAATCAGCACCCCTTGATCCAATGCTCTTTGATCTCCTATAGTTGCTTCTTTACATTTGTGTGATTGATCCTATGGACCTGAATTAACTGTGGGCTTCCTGTCATTCCATACTTCTACTGCAGCCCATATTCTTCTTCCCGAAACATAATATATTCTTGTGTACTCTGCATGAACTCTTGATGGTTCTTGTTCTCCTCTCTCCTTCAATGCTAATAAATTTGAAATAAGCAATTACATTACTATAATCAGCATGACGACTTGACCATACCTTGACAAATCAGATTCACCTTTCTGTCTTTTCCATCTAGCTTGCTCCATCTAACTTATTCGGCCTCCCTTGAGGCCATTATCCTCCTTTACTAAAGAAAAATAAAGGATTTACTCACCCTGAGAAGATCATCCTCCACCTTCTTCCATACCTTCAAAGGTCAATTCGAGATAGAGGAATTATCATCTAGCCTCTTATTTTCCCATGTTTTGACTTTTCCTTGGCTGCACATGGCAAGAGGGAAATTCTCCTTCAAGTCTTGTTTCTTAGCCCAAATCCTCTTTCGTCATTTTTCATTTGTTTGTAAGAGAATGGAAATTGGGTTGTCACTTCGATTCTTCACTTGAGGCTTGTGCTAATTGCAGACGGAGACTATAGAGAACTATCTCCTTCCTTTACTCTACATGTCCTTTTGATGTAGAGTGTTGAAGACAAAATTGGCTTCATTTTCTCTTTTATCTCTATTCATCCTTAATGGATGACATGCTTCATTTTGTCGCATCATCTGGGGCACATGATTCGACTTCTCATGTCTACATCCTACTTCCTTGTGCCCAAAGCTGCCATAATTGTATCATTCAATTTGGCTTAAGAATGGGGAAAAGTAATTGCCATATCTTCGAGCAATCTTGCCAAAACCTCTATCTCTCCAAACATGCCTTATCCTAGCCTCATTATGCATTCTTTGGTTGCTGCTACCCAACCCATCTTGTTTTCATGAATGGAATCTATAGTCCATGGCTTTATGTCCAAAATTATGGCAAGAAAAGCAATACCCATAAAAAGGATTTTGATGACCGAAGTTACATTTTCTTGAAGGTTTTGTCCTTGAGGGGGAAATAACTTCTATTGGTTCTTTATGTACCATCTATAGTAGTCTAAAATTATGCCTTGCATTTTTTCTTGTAGCTGCCTGGCTTTCTTCTATTGCTTCTTCTTATCCTTCTGTTGTTGTTATCCAACAACCTATTTTCCTTTGTTGTTATTGCAGCCTCTAACTACCCTTACTTAGATAGTTAAACCTTCATTCATTTCCTTATTCGAGCTTGATTTGAAAATGGGGCACTTGGGCTTCTTGTCTAACTTACAAGAACCTCTCCCACTTGCAAAGCTTTAAATTTTCCCAAGTCTTTAAGATTAACCAATGCGAAATTAAGAAATGCTTGAGAATATAGGTATATGGTTATTTTTATTGTTGGCTATTTATGTGCTTTAAAATTTGTTGTGTATGCTGATATGTAAATATATACAATAAATACTAATGCAGCAAGAAACAAAACACACAGAACAACAATTTAATTTGGAGTTCACCCAAAACTCTTGGGCTATGTCTCCTTGAACTCTAGTCAACTCAACTAGGATCTCTGGGATTATGGTATAAGTCATTTTTACAAGCTCTTGGCTCAGCTCCTACTGTTTTTCACAGAAACAATGGGTTCAGACACCATGTTATCCCGTGGCTCTTGAAGCTCTCGGCTTTCTTGCTCTCGGGACTCACTCTAGATCTTCGGATCTGGCTCTAACTCTTGGCTCTGGCTCTTGGCTCTAGCTCTGGATCTTTAGTTGTGGATTGTCCTCTAGCTCTTTGGCTCTAACTTCTTGGCCCTCTACAACCTTTAGCTCTTTGGCTTTTCACTTGAACTTCAAGTGACCCCAAAGGCTCCCTCAATGCTTTGCGCAGTAAATCTTCAGCTTTCTCTACTCTCTCGGCTCTCAGCTACTACTTTTAGCATTCAACATGCTCTCCATTGAGCTCTCTGCCTTCTTTGAGGTGAGCTTCCGACTTTTTGGCTACTCAACTCTTGGTATGTTGTCCAGCCTTCCATCCTCTCGTGGCTCTCTGCAGCTCAAACTCATAGGCTCTCTGTCCCTTCCTCATCTTCAGGAAACATCCCTTTCACAATCGCCCCAATCTCTGGTGGCTTTATGCCTCTGTCAGTACTGTGGCTATGGGATGTAACGGGGTGAGCTCTTCAACTCTGCTGTGATCTCCCTGAAAGGAAAAACTTTCTTCTCTGCTTGGATCTCTGGCCTTTTAAGGAATCCTCTGACTCTATGACTTCCACTGTTGTTCCTCCATCCCTTTGATCATGAGGAATCATTCTTTCCATGGCTCTACCTCTTCGCGCTTCAAAACGCATCCCTATTGCAGAAACGCCCACCTGCAGCGTGGCATAGGGAATTATGGCTGCTTTCCCATGGAAAATGAACTGGCAGCCTCCTTTCAAGTAAAAATCCACGAAATACTGTGTTTCATGCTTGAAATGGAAATACACAGGAAAATAACTATCGAGCGTGCAATCCATTCCATTAAATCGCCCTTAAAATCCCTACCGGGTCCACCTTCCATCACATCTTGCAATCACTTCAACGACATGGTCGATGGCCAAAAATCCATTAAACACAAAATACAAAGGAAAATATGAATTCTCAGATTTGAAATTTTATGAAATCGGGCTTTTAAATCCTATCGGGTCAGGTCCCGATTACAGTCGCAAGTGGCATGGTCCAGGGGCTTCCCCTTTGGTATCGACGACGCTAATCTGCCAACATCGACAATCACAGTCGCAAGTTGCACAACTCAGGGGTCCTTCCCTTTTGGGATCACCAACAACGATCCACCGATATCTGCGATCACAGTTGCACTATCACATCTACTAGGGGAATGACATTTGAATGTGAGATGCAAACCACACATTTGAATGTGAGATGCAAACCACACATTTAAATGGTTAACATTTTAGCTCAAAAGATTTAGAGTAAATTAAATGGTGAGAGGTAGGAAACTCTTCAACAAAATTGATGTACCAAATGATTTTGAAAACCTAAACCTAAAGATCCCTCTCGCTGCTCAAACCATAAATTAGACAAATTTTATCATAAAAAATGTAAACAAATTTATTGAAAAATGCATTGATTTAGTTAAATGTTATTTGACATAGTAGAACTGAAACCTTAACCCCTTCTCTATATGTTTTAAACCTAATCTTTATTGAAACGGAAATAAATTAGTTCAAACTAGACTTAAAAAGAATATTTATATTTAAAAATGAAATCGTTGTTAGTATTCCTGTATGAAACAAAAGCTTAACCATACGCATAAAGTACTTTTCTTCAAATATGAAATAACGCCATGATTGCACTCCAAATCCAATCACCCATTTTAGGAAACAGAAACTAGTAGAGGCTGTCGTGAAGAGTTAGCAGTAGCAGCAAAACCATAAATATATTTTATTAAACATTATTGACTACATATTATTTATTTGGAAGAGTACTGAGTGCGGCGTTTGGGCATTCACGCATGGATACCATCATCAACCGTCAAGAGCGAACATGTTAAGGAGAGCTAGAGCGTTACTGATCAGTTCTGACTCATTCTGCACGCGGACTTTCACCATCGCGCTAATCTTCCCCGCCGCCGCCTTCACATCCTCAAATCCGTTGAGGCAGGAGTCTTGGTCGGTGAGGGCGGCACTCATAAACGTCTGCATGTCGTTCATTTGAGGGTTCAAGTTGCAGCGCTCCATCTCCTTCAGAGATTTCTGCATCTCGTCAACGGTGTCATCGAAATTCTGAATACAATCGTTCAGCGCCGCTCTTTCTCTTTCACTCATCTCGGCGCCTCTGCCTTTCAGGCCTGCTGCCCAAACGGAAACCGTTCGGGCATTAACGAGGCTCACGTTCATGGCCGCCTTGACCAGATCGCAAAGCGTGGGCTTCTGAGATCCGGCGTATGGAGAAAGCGACGAAACACAGAGCTGCGGATACCGAGTGACCTGGCACGACGATCTGATAAATTTAGCGACGCTCGTATCGCTGTGCTGCGGATTCACGTCCTTCGCCGTAGCTGAAGCCATTATCGCAGAAACTATGATAACGAAAACAGTTGCAGGCCGTGAATCCATGGCGATATAATATAAAAAGAAAGAACAAGAAATGAAAAGCACCGAAGGCGAACGCAGGGACGGAAAAGGGTTGTAAGTGGGCACAAGCACATACTATTGACGCGCTTGCATCCCGATATATATAGCCGAGTTCGCGCCTCTAGATATTGTCAATTACCCATTCTAGGTCAGTGTCTCGCTGGACGGCCGATTCTCGAGGTCTGATTTGTTGCATGTTTTCATTCCCACTGGGTTGACCGTATGTAGTGGGATGTAATGCACGTAGTTTAAGAATGAAATAATGTTTTCTGCCGAGATTTTGGGTAGCACTCGGTCAATTTTTTTTGGGGGAGATCTCCTGTTTTTAGATTTTAAATTTTTTTTATGGTGTTTAATCTATTTCTATTATTATTATTAAAAGATAAGATTTAAATATTATTATTAATTTTTTGAAAAAAAAAATTCAATTTGTTTTTAGCCAATTTACTCAATATGTACACAACTTTAGTTGTGATAGCCAATTTACTCAATATGTATACAACTTTAGATGTGATGACCAACCGTAAATATTCAGATGAAAATGTGAAACAAAAATTTAGGTTTTGGAGATTTTGTTGGAATTTGGTCTTGCCAAATTTTAAATGGGTTTTAGATTGTATATATGGATTTAGCATTTTAAAACATCATTAGAGTATTTAAATTGAGTGTTGCACATGATTCATATTCCAGAGAAACATTTTTGTTGAAAGTAAAGTTTTTTTTCGGGTGAGTTTTCTTTAATTGCAATATGTGAGGGATTCATTGAAATCACAAATTTGGCTAGTAAACTGTTTTCTAATTTATTTTCTGATAGAATTTGTCTAGAATCCGTGAGGGATTCATTGAAATCACAAGTTTGGGTAGTGAACTCTATGCTATCTAAGCGCCCCAAGGTTTTTTTATGGGTGATAATCCCAGTTTTTAAGGGTGTTGAATCCATATAACACAAGTCAAAATTTCACGGCAATTTTTTTCACTAGATCTAAAGAGAGATCAGCTAGAAACTCCAAAAAATCACACTTAAATATATGTAAAAATTAAAATAAAATATAATATTTTTTTAGGTAGATTGTATTTTTAAGATTTAAATTCTCTTTAAAGCTTTTCATTTTTATATAATTCCTATAATAACAACGATATTAAATATTTTGGTAAAATTATAAATTATATAAATTTTAATTTTTATGTAAAATTACTCGATTTAATATTGGATAATGGTCCTTTTTGGATGGTAATCACTTTTTATAATATTATAGTAAATTTATTAATTTTTATAATTAGTAAAAAATGTGAAACTGTATTTCTATTTCTAGGTCTAGATAGTCTCAATGGGAACTACAACGCATATGAAATGGATATCCTTTTCCAACTGTAAAAGTTGTTGAGATTTTTTAGATTAAGGACACTATAGTGACTACAAACTCATAAGAATAAATACACTATTAGTATACACTTTGCAAAAAAAACATTTAGCATATACAACATACAATGTTATCATGGAAGATGGATTTCCTCTACAAGCTGTATAATGAGCTTTATCCTAGATTGCGAAGACTATGGGCAATACAACCTACTAAAAATATTAGTATACACTTTGCAAAAAAGCATTTAGGATATACAACATTCAATGCTATCATGGGAGATGGATATCTTCTATGAGTTGTATAATGAGCTTTATCCTAGATTACAAAGACTATGGACAATACAACCTACTAAAAATAGATAGGCTATTAACATACACCTTTCAAAA
>APFE030878321.1:0-13448 GCA_000404065.3 Pinus taeda
AAAAATATATATTAAATTCTCCCCATAAAATAAAACATTTTATATAAATTTTGGAGTTGTCTATAATGCCACTTTTTGGAGATTCTGGTGACGGAATCCGGCAGACGAAATTGAGGTTAAATCTTGATTTGTTGCAGCTAAAATGGTTTTTTCACTGCATATTTGGATTGGCACCCTGAAAAACCCTTGGGGCACTTTAATTGTGCAGAAACTATCTATCAAACTTGCTATTCCAATAAATTGCTGCAGGATTTTGACCAGAAAAACCCACCAAAAAATCTTCCAAAAAATCTCATTATAAACAACTGCTATAAATTTTACCACATTCAAATTTACAAATGCGGAGATAACTAGATTTTAACATGTATAACGATATTAACGTTTTAAAATTTTCGCGAAGAAAGAGATATTAATGCATTAACAGTACTGTTCCATCCATCTTTTCATTTAAATGAGCCTGCCCCGAAGTATTATGTTTGCAATAAAGCTTACAAAAACGTAGAAATTCTCAGCCGCCAAGTATTCAGTTTGCAATAAAGCTTACAATATTTCGAATTGCATCATAGCCAAGTATTCAGTTTGCAATAAAGCTTACAATATTTCGAATTTGCATCATGGTAAACATTTCCATTATTGACCAATAGTAAAAATTAGTAGAAGTTTAGGGTTCTGTCCAAAATTAGTAGAAGTTTAATCATTGCAAAGAATTTCTTTCGTTCTCCAAAAGTACATTGTGGGTGAGCGCAATTTGAACTTCCATGACAGCTGGATCTGCTAGAATATCATGGGTCTGCAGAGCCGGCCGTTCCCTCATCACCAGAGGCAGATACATTGTCACTAGTGCCTTCGCTGCTTTCGCTGCCTTCCTCCTTCTGTTTCCAGGCAAAGCTTCCTGACTGCGCGTATCGAAGACAGTATTCTAGAACACGCAGCCAAAAAGAAATGAATGATAAAGATAGGTTCAGAACTATAAAAAAATAAAAAACCTAATTCTTGTAATTCTAGAAATCTTGAAATCTGTCAATCTTGTAATTCACTAGCAGAGCGTATTGATTTATTGCACTAGTGCAACTAATAAAAATTATACGTTCTCCTCATCTGAATCTTTCAATTTACGGGAATGATAAACTAGCTGTCTGTGTACATTGTAAACACTGAAGAAATACTTAGATACTGTGGACAAGTAATTCAGATAAAGTGTATAAATATGTGAAGTGAATGAGAAAACATCTTGGAATAGATTTGCAGTGCAAAGTGGGACAAGCATCCATGAATTTACCTTTCACCTTTCACCTTCTCCTCATAAGCATTCTTGTCACCCTTCATTAAGGCATCAGCACCGAAATTTAAAGGTTCCTCTGCATTCGGATATAATAAAAGTTGAGGAAGAAACATTTCAAATATATTCATGAGATCTGCGAATGCAATACTGAAGCAATAAATTAAGCAGAATAAATTCGCTCGTTTCTTGGGAATCACAAAAACAAACTCAGTCCTTGAACAAATAATCAAGAAAAGTTGTGGTTAGTCTGATTATTTCTTCCTTACTATATATTGGAGACCATTCCTTTTCAAGAACGTCGACCAAACTTGGCCAAATCTGAAGTGCCAAAAAAATTGAACCTAGTTAGAAAAATGGCGAATTATCATGTTTGAAATGATACATCAATTATCAAATGGAAGAATTAGGATGACCCTGCACCACCAGTTTGTTGGGAATTTTCTGCTAAATTCCAAAACAAAATTAACTGAACAGAACAGAGACTCATGCTCTGTTTTTAATACACAGGATCTTAGCACATGGAAGCTAAAAATTGTTTTGCTGACGACAAAGTTTCAACAA
Organism: Pinus taeda; assembly: GCA_000404065.3. Taxonomy (NCBI): domain Eukaryota; kingdom Viridiplantae; phylum Streptophyta; class Pinopsida; order Pinales; family Pinaceae; genus Pinus; species Pinus taeda. Next base: position 1,844 of record APFE030878321.1, read on the forward strand.
CACAAAAAAAAACTTCTATTCATTAATAGGAAACCAATTGTTACATAAATCATCTTCCTCACACTCAGTGATTTCACAATTACTGTTACAAAAGCATCTCCCTCTAAGAGAAGGATTACAACATGCCTGCTTCAGAGGCAGTTCCAAAAAAGATTACTGTGTCTCTGCTGAAAATAAAAACACTGATGTGTGTAAAAACCTTTTTTTTTTACTTTGCACTGCTGTGCAATACAAAACCAAAACCTCTGTCTCCTCTGAAGAATTTACATTGCTGTGTAAAACAAAATTCATTTACAGGCTGTTGCATATTTGCCCTCTTTCATATTCTCAACAAAAAGCATTATATTCGCGCTATGTTGCACTACATTACATGGTCAACAAAAACCAAACAAATGACATTACCTTCACCCTACTGCGTGTCTCGTTACATTTTCATCTCTCAACAAAGAAACATTATCTCTGCACTGCTGTGCATTACCAAGAGAAATTTACATTTGCGCTACTGCGCATTCCCTTTCTTTTCTTACCAACGAGCAAAACTTACTTTCACACTGTTGTGTGTATTTCATTTCATATTCCACGAACAACAAACAATACTAACTCTACAGTGTTGTGCATAAAACATGTCATCCTTGGGGCTGCTACATCTACCCTCTTGTTTTCACTCAATGAACAACCAAACATACATGCTGCTGCATGTGTTACATTTCATGTTTTTACAAATCAAGACAGGGCAATATTTTTTCATCGCACTGTTGCGCAGTCCATATGCATATCAATGAACAACAAATACATTCGCACTCTGTTGCTATACGCATACCCTGTTTGTTTTCTCAACAAAAAAACAATTACAATACACACTGTTGCGTATATTGCATTTTACATATGCAACTAACACAAAAACATGACATAAATTCTTCATCTACTTTCAACAACCGGAGTAAAAAATTTCATTAATTACTATACTGATAAAGGATGGGCGTCAATGGAGAATTTCACTTCACGTCACGTCATGGTGCAGGCCTGTACACAGCAACTTTAGTTTCAATCGGACGGTGGACATCACTGAATTCAATTGGACGGTTGCAATCAATATCGCGCGGACTTTTCTAACTGATCTTTATGCTCTGGGAAATGGTGGTTTTGAAACAGTTGTTGTGTCCACGTGTCAGCTGGCGTACTATATTGCTTCCGTTCGGAAGAAAACCACCGCTCGGTGAAAAGCGGTGCGATGGGAGTACTGACGGTTTTGCAAAAACTGTATGTTGCCGCTATTCAACTGTCGCTACAGTTGAAATTACAATTTCAATACTCCCCTTTAATTTCAACTGTTGGGTTATCAGTCATACCCAGACATTTCATCAAAAAATTCAAAACTTTTCTACCTATTCGTATCAGCTTTCCTTTCATCGCTCTCACTGTTGTGCTCAGGCACTCCAATCATGTAATATCCTCTTTCTCTCTGCCTTAGGCAAGATTTCCAATCTTTGCATCTCCAAGCTATCCTGCAACCTTTTTTTCTCTGCTCTTATGGCAGATTTAATTCCATATCTCTCCCCTATAAGAAGATCTTCATCAAAGATTGATTGTTAATATAGTTCACCAAGGATTTCATAAGAACCCATTCACTAATAGCTTCAGCGATAATGATCAAGAATTACAGGCTCCCCTTAACTGTATGCATCGTCTCCTTTTGGTAGAGTCTTCTAAAAAAAAAACTTAGATTGGCTGGAGAGCTCAAGGGATTTTCGGACTGTATTTCCTTCCTTCTCCATACTTGTGTAACTTTCTTCTTTTGCATGGGTCTAGCTTGTGTAAAAGCCCATGTTAAGTTACAATCACGTGCCATATGACCAATGTTATGACACTTTAAGCATTCTACATTGTTCATGAATAAGATTTCATGATTTCTTCCTGTAAAATTGTTTTTAGAGGTTGTCGGAGACTATAACATCAATCTCTATGAGATGCTTTACAGTCTTTTGCCATATGACCAAAGTTTGAACAAGAATAACAATAGCGAAAAGATGAACTTTGGTACCTGGGAGATGGAGGTTTCCTTGATGTACTTCTGAAGCCTTTCTGCCTTGAGATCCTTTGATGATAACCATTGCCTCTTGCCTCTTTGACATCATCTATATTTCTTTTTGGAGCTGGTTTTTTACTTGGAGCAAGATTTCTTCTTAGAATAGGATTTCTTCTATTGTAGCCTTGATATTTCTCCTTGCTTTTGCTGGAACTAGGAGCATCACAATTTCTTTCTGGCTTCTTCACATCTCTTTTGCTTAAAGCATTTTCATTCTTGTTTGAAGGTTCACCTTCATACCTGAGTCCTGATTTATCAAATGGACATCTGTGATAGCTGAGCATGTCATCCAAGGCTTGAGAGTTCTTCAAGATTTTGTTCATCCCTTCAACCCTTTTTCTGAAGAGGACAATCTCTTCTTCCAATCTTTCACACTCATTATTCTTCTTTGCAAGTTGTTCCTCAGTTTCTTCCTTGCTACGAGTAGCTTCAGTTGCTACTATTTTAAGGGAGATGATATCTGACTTCATTTTGAAGATTTCTTCATTCTTTGCTTAATTGCTCTCCATTTTTTTCTCAGCTTCTTGTGCCTACTTCCTAGCTTCTTGTAATTGATACTTAAGGGAGGAGACCTCTACCTTATACCGACCAATCTCTTCTTCAAGTTTGTTCACGCTCTTGTGCTTTTGTTCAAGTTGACTTGACAAGGTATTTTCCTGCTTTTTTGGTTTATTCAATTGATTTGTCATGAACATGACCTCTTCATGATGCTTCTTTTTGCTTTGATGAAATTCCTTCTTAAGTTTGGCAAGCTCTTCATCCCTTTCTTGTACTTGAAGCTTGATGAGGTCAACTTTCTTCCTTGTTTGATCTTGGTTACCAACTGGAGCTATCTTCTTAAGTGCCTCATTTTCCTTTTTCAAATTGTTAATCTCTTCCATGGCAGTCATAAATTGAGTAAGGAGTTCTTCTACAAAGTCCTTTTCATTCTTTTCATCTTCTAGGTCTGCTTCAGCCTTAATGTCATCTTTCTCATTTTTAGCTTTTATGATGGATTCAGGATCTCCCTTTTCATTGATGGTCATGGTTAGTGCTCCTTTGGAGTGAAGGTCATGAAGTTTGTCCCATATATCCTTTGCTGATGAATATTTTCCTAAATTCTTCTTTATAGAATCAGGTAGCCCATTCAAGATTGTCTTTGCTTCTTTTTCTTTGTACTCCTTGGATTCTCTATCCATCCTGCTATCATCAATCAAGGCTTCCCAAATTTCAATCCCTTGAGACTGTAAGAAAGTCCTCATTTTTGCTTCCCATATATTAAAGTTCCCATTGAGCCTTGGAACCTCAAATAGAATGCTTTCAAATTGATTGTCTTCTATTTTAGTAGTAGAGGGAGACACATCCTTAGGAGGATTGGAGACTTTCTCCCTTGACCTTGCCATTCTTAACTATGCTTCAAAATATAGTCAAGTATTTAAATAATTGGCTTGAGAAATACCTTTGAATCTTTCTTGACTGAGTCTTCACTCTGCTGGAGAAGCTGCTGCAACAAGAAGTCCTTCCTTCAGCTTCTTTGACACCTTCAAAGAGCCTGGACAAGGTCTAATACCAATGTTGGGAATTTTCTGCTAAATTCCAAAACAAAATTAACTGAACAAAACAGAGACTGGTGCTCTGTTTTTAATACACAGGATCTTAGCACAGGGAAGCTAAAAATTGTTTTGCTGAGGATAGAGTTTCAGCAACACAAAAAAAACTTCTATTTATTAACAGGAAACCAACTGTTACATAAATCATCTTCCTCACACTGAGGGATTTCACAACTGCTGTTACAAAAGCATCTCCCTCTAACAAAAGGATTACAACATGCCTGCTTCAAAGGCAGTTCCAAAAAAGATTACTCTGTCTCTACTGAAAATAAAAACACTGCTGTGTGTAAAAACCTTTTTTTTTTTTACTTTGCACTGCTGTGCAATACAAAACCAAAACCTCTGTCTCTTTTGAAGAATTTACACTGTTGTGTAAAACAAAATTCATTTACACGCTGCTGTGTATTTGCCCTCTTTCATATTCTCAACAAAAAGCATTATATTCGCGTTGTGTTGTGCTACATTACATGGTCAATAAAAACAAAACAAATGACATGCTGCTGCATGTCTCATTACATTTTCATCTCTCAACAAATAAACATTATCTCTGCACCACTGTGCATTACCAAGAGAAATTTACATTTGCGCTACTGCGCATTCCCTTTCTTTTCTTACCAACAAGCAAAACTTACTTTCACACTGCTGTGTGTATTTCATTTCATATTCCACGAACAATACTAACTCTGTACTGCTGTGCATAAAACATTTCATCCTTGGCACTGCTGCGTCTACCCTCTTGTTTTCTCTCAACGAACAACCAAACATACATGCTGCTGCATGTGTTACATTTCATGTTTTTACGAATCAAGACAGGGCAATACTTTTTCATCGCACTGTTGCGCAGTCCATATGCATATCAATGAACAACAAATACATTCGCACTCTGTTGCTCTGCACATACCCTGTTTGTTTTCTCAACAAAAAAAACAATTACAATAGGCACTGCTGCGTATATTGCATTTCACATATACAACTAACACAAAAACATGACATAAATTCTTCATCTACTTTCAACAACCGGAGTAAAAAATTTCATTAATTACCATACTGACAAAAGAAGGTTGTCAATGGAGAATTTCACTTCACATCACGTCATGGTGCAGACCTAGACGCATCAACTTTAGTTTCAATCAGACGGTTGCAATCAATATCACGTGGACTTTTCTGACTGATCTTTATGCTCCGGGAAATAGTGGTTTTGAAACAGTTGCTGTGGCCACGTGTCAGCTGGCGTACTGTATTGCTGCTGTTCGGAAGAAAAACATGGCAAGGGCTAACGAGCCTGCTATCGGGCATTAAATGCCCGCCTAGCTGCAAGCTCAATAGCTATATAGCTTTCGGTGGGGATGGAGTGTTTGGAAATCACTGCACTCATCTGTTTTAAATGGCTATCGAGCTTGCAGCTAAGCAGGCATTTAATGCCCGATAGCAGGCTCGTTAGCCCTTTCCGAAAACCACCGCTCGGTGAAAAGCCGTGCGATGGGAGTACTGCAGGTTTTGCAAAAACTGTACGCTGCCACTGTTCAACTATCACTGCAGTTGAAATTACAATTTCAACATAGCCTTGAGTCTTGCAAAATACTAAAACATTTTGCTAGTTTGAAATTGGTACTTACAACTCAGCAATGTTGGGATGGTAGATCTTATCCATAAAACGAATAATTGGTGGTCTGAATGGATAATCAGTTGATAATTCCACATAAACCGTCCACACTCCATCTTGGTAAAGACCTAATTAGATCATGACAAACAGTGAATTCTGCATAACATCCCACCAATCTACTCATTACAAAATTAAACGCCGCCCTAAAGTTGCAGCAGAAGAGCTAATGTCACAACACCGTTTGATACACGGACAATAAACTAATAACACAGCTGGTAAAAACCCATCATCATATCTAATATTGCTATTCCAATACCGACATTGGGTTAATCAAAGAATCCTTCAAATTTGCAAAACAGCTTCTCATAAGGCAATCTTGAAATATGTTAAAATTTAACCAATTAGCTAAACCTTACAGAGCCACAAGTTCAGTTGGAGACTTGAGGATTCAAAGGATTCAACAATAAGTAAATTCATACTTCGGAAAACTTGAGCAATGCAATTTTTTCTTTCTTAAAGAAAGAAAAACAATGGAAGTCTAACTTACTTTCTCGAGGTCCCTTGAACTCCACATAGAATTTATTGTTTGAATCCTTTACGTTCTTCACTTTAAAGTCTTCCATCATACTGCCCATTGACAGACACTTTCCATAGTTAGCCAACGCACAACCAACTTCATATGATATCATGTAAAAAAAATGTTATGAAACCCCAAGAATTGCATAGAGCTTGCAGTATCTTATGAAGGAGAAAGGAGAAAACCATGATATATGGCATTACTTTACAGTAACTCCAACACATAACAGATACCCAGATGAACCAAAAAAATGAAGATAATAGTAGCGAGTGACATTATGGGACTGGCTTTGAAACTTACAGCATCATGATATCTCTATCCTTGCACTTGGCTAGTCCAGTGAACATGGTATTCAATCGAATTAAAGAACTTAACAGTGCCTTTTATTAACTTCTTTCTTATCTTCGACCCTCACAGGCGTTAAAGATTTTGTTGGGGCATGCAGCGTATAATCCACCACAGCGTTCTGAGAGCTCATGAATAAATTCTGGGGTAGCGGGTAATGGTGTTCTGTGGGTAGTGATATGAGCAGAAATTCTAAAACAACAGACGGAATCTGCAAGCGATGAGTTGTGAACAGAATGTGATTCAAACTGTAAGAACACGAACAAAACATGTGGTAAAAATATGAATATCTTTTAAATATAATTGTATATTTATATTTATAATATATTTCCATTTTTCTGTTAAGATGGTCCAGAGTCTTGTAACCAATTTATAGTTATGTTCCTATTTGCCTCTGATTTCCTTTTCCCATTTCAGTAACTTAGTATAGATGTCCTTACAACTACATACTATATGGTTTTACCTTCTAACTATTTATTAGTTTCTGACCTGAAGTAAGATATTATGCCTGAAAGTTACTGCAAGTCACTTCTTTTAAAAAGAAACCTTCTGATTGGGATTATGTACCGTGTTATATTCTTTTAGGTTTTAGTCTCTAAAGCTCTTCCATTGGATCCTTTATTCAACCTTCAAGTTGGCTCTCTGATCTGTGGCATCATAGGATATGGAGACTTGCAGTAGATATTCTTTATTTCTTTCGTGAGTGTGCTGTAAATCTATGGTTAACATTATGTTTTGATTAGTGCCCTTGCTATGGTTTTAAATGTTTTCAACATAATCCGTGTATCTTTGATCTTTATATTGGCTGCCTCATCTCTTGTATCACAAGATATTGAAGTTTCACAAGAGACTCTTATCTGATCATATTTCTAGTCAGAAAATCTGTTTATAGCATGTATTCATAATGTATTCAACTTACAACTTCAGTGTATTATTTATAATCAGAAGTTTATAAAGGCATTTAGATTTCAAAGAAAGTACTTGGGTTTGATGCCTTTTCTAGGGCTGCAAAAAGTGGATCCACTGGCTCATTCTACGGTGGATCCACTGGCTCATTCTACGGTGGATTCATGGACTCTTTTCCTAACCATTACACGCTGCTATTAGATATCAAATAGCCTACTTTCCTTTCGAATGTTTTGTACTGTTCCTTCCGAGCAGTATGGGTGAAAAAGAGCACATGATAAGGGGGAGCGAGATTTTCTTGGTGGGGACATGTTTTTTTTTTATAAAAATTTAATTTTTTTTGTTTTTTGTTTAAGGGATTTTGGGTTTTTTTTTTTTTCGGTCTGGTTTTTTTTCTTAGAAAAGGGAATTTTGGATTTATATGGATGGAAATGAATTTTGGATTTATATTGATGAGAATAATTATTTGCTTCAAAAAAATATCAACTATAAAAGTAAGGTTAGGGTTATGAATTTTTCTTTCTTTTCAATAGAAAAGAAAAGATAATTTTGGGCCTACGTGCTGAAAAGGAATTTTGGATTTACAATGACGCAAATAATTATGTTTTTAAAAAAAAATATCAACTATAAAATTAGGGTTAGAGCTATAACTATTATTATTCATGTTCTATTATAAGAAAAAAAATCACGCATAAAACCATATTTTAACCATCAAAAGTGCATATTGTGTAAAGCAACAAAAAAATCAAATATACTTACATAATCACAAATAGAAATCAACTAATAAAACACAAAATCAAAATTTTTATTTAAATTGATTTTTAAAGAATTTGAAGAGAAGATATCTATAAAAATCATGCAACTCAACAAAAAAACAATAAATTTAAGGAACTTACCTGAAATCATGACCTTGTCATCTTCTTATCAGGACTCTATATTGTCGCTCCATTTTAGTAGAACATTCCACATCATTGCATCTTTACCCAAATATTCCACGTAGACAGAGTGTCTCTTCATGTATTCCTTGTATCCCTCTCCTTATCCCTCTACTAAAACAAAGGACCTTTTATAATTTCTTGCTTCTCTTACCCGTTTAAAAGAAGCCTCATTCCGGCTAAAGTCATCTTCTACCCAAAGTTTCTTGTCATCTTCTTATCAGAGCTATACACTACTGCTACATCTTTACCCAAACATTCCACATCGCTGCATCTTTACCCAAATATTCCACACACACACAATACTTCTTGCATTCCTTATATGGCTCTTCCTATCCCTCTACTAGAACAAAGTTGTGCCCTTTTATAATTTCTTTCTTTCTTTTTCTCGCTTAAAAAAATCCTCATTCCCACTCATAAAAATCCTCATTCTAGGTTAAATGAAGTTAAATTTGATTATTTTTCTGCTTAAAAGAATCTTCATTCCCGCTCAAAAGAATCTTCATTCCTACTCATAAGTATCTTAATTAAATTTGATTATTTTCCAGCTTAAAAGAATCCTCATTCCCCCTCATAAGTATCCTCACAATTCTTCTTCTTGCATTCCTTGTATGGCTCTTCCTATCCCTTTACTAGAACAAAGTTGCGCCCTTTTATAATTTCTTTCTTTCTTTTCCTCGCTTAAAAGAATCCTCATTCCTCATAAGAATCCTCATTCTAGGTTAAATGAAGTGAAATTTGATTATTTTTCATCTTAAAAGAATGATCATTCCCGCTCATAAGTATCATCGTTAAATTTGATTATTTTCTGGCTTAAAAGAATCCTCATTCCGACTCATAAGTATCCTCGTTAAATTTGATTATTTTTCGGCTTAAAAGAATCCTCATTCCCGCTCATAAATATCCTCATTCCTATTTAAATGAAGTTAAAATTAATTATTTTCCATTAAAAAAATCCTCATTCCCACTCATAAAAATCTTCATTCAAACTTAAATAAAATATAAATCAATAAATTAATAAATAATAATATAATTTATAAAGCAAATATTATAAATAAATAAGTAACATTCCAAATTTAAATATAAAAAAATATTAATAATATAAAATAAAACACATAATAAAATTACATACAAATTAAAATAAGATTAATTATATAACAACTATCAAATATTTTAAAAAAAAAATATTTAAAACAATAGATTTTAATGCCAAACTAAAAATCAAATGTAAATTTAATAAATAATTTAAATTTAATATAAATGCAATTTTTAGGCCGATAGGCCTTCCTTTGAAAGGGACTTTCGTCCTCCTTCTGGTTCTCATGCGGACACCTGGCATCAGGCATAGAGCGAGCATGCTGACACCTGGCGTGAGAACAACCCGAGAAGTTTCACCAAGTTACGATGTCGAATCTTGCCAAGGATCTCGCTTTCGTTCACAAAACAGCGCAGGGATTCGTGGCAGGCCACTTGAAGGATTTTGATCGCAAACATTGTACTATTGTCGCTCAGAACTCCCCTGTAGACTTTGCTTTTTGTGCCTGTGCCGATGATGGCAGCTTCACTGAAACCATTGGTAGCATCTGACAGATCTGATAAATTCAATTTTAAACGCCCTCCAAAAGATAGGATTTGGGGGTTCTCATGTGCACATGAATGGCAAACCCTAGTTCTGAAGAAATAGTAACAACACACCAGAAACACGCAGAGGAGTATTGCCCCTGTTAACACACTTAAAATTATTGCCACGCCACTTAACTTTTGACCATGCTCTTTAGCCTTAAGTTCTACTTTATCTCCACCTCTGCTGCTCCAGTTGTTGGAACTTGAAAGAGGAAAACCATAGAGGTTCTTATTGCCCAAATACGAAGAATTAGTGAATGTGTTGAACTATCTGCCTGCACGCAACATAGTGATATCAGAAAAAGAAGAAAAAGTGTGAAATTATTACAAAAAGTATTGTGAGAATAATGCAGAAATAGAATTAGTTATGAGTGGTTGAACAGAATAATGCAGTTATAGAATTAGTTGTGAGTGGTTAGGAATTGGTTGCACATATTCAGGAAGTTTAGGTGATTGAGTTTCCTATATAAGTGTGATGTAATTGAGCAAATAAATTAATGAAGTTGTGTGAGCTTTGTCTCACGTTCGCTGGTGTTTTTGCCTGTGTATTTGTTTTGATATGGTATCCGAGCTCTTTTATCTGCGCCTCTCTCCTCTTCGCGGGCAGTGAGTGACTCTGCCATTAGAGTGTGCGCAGTGTTTCTCCAGCACTTTGTTACTTTGAGCCCGACCTGTGTTAACTTGGCTGCGTTTTCTAAGTTTGCAATTCGTGCGTTGGAGTTGGTTCTGTCTACACGTGCGCAGTGACAGTATTAAGAATATCTCTCGTAGAATTGGATTGCCTTGGAGACTAGATTTCAGAGCAAATTCAGAGAGCAAATTTGGTGCATTCTGATTTGTTTTGAACGCAAACTCACGGGTAAGAGCTTCCATTTCTAAAGTATTTAAGAAACTCTTATTGAGCGGATCTCTTGTTTTTTGCACGGCGCAGGGAAATTTCCTTTGAATCGAAAGTTGTGAGTGTTTTTGTTCAATAAGAAGTCTGTTTTTCTTGAATAAGAAGGCCGTGCTTAAGTTTTGGATACGCAGAGTTTTATTTATTAACCGGTTTTCCTGTTAGATTCTGCCGGAATCGAGTTTTCCAACCTTAAGAAGCTTGCGATTTTTTTTTGAATTTGGTCATTGGTGGAGAAATGGCTAATCCCCTTGCAGATTCATATTTAAATGAGTCTACAAAACTCGATGGAGAAAATTATGTCAATTGGAAATTTAAGCTCATAACAATACTGGAGGCATACAATCTCTGGACGATTGTCAAAGGTGACGAGACCAAGCCTCAACCTCCTACTGCCACTCAGGATTGGGAGAAGCGTGAAATGAAAGCAAGGGTGCTGCTACACATGTCAGTGAAGGACAATATTATTCCTCACATTCGGGACTGTGAAACTTCAAAGGTGACATGGGACACCCTCAAAGGTTTGTACGAGACTACTAATGCAAACCGTATTTTATTTTTAAAAACAAAGCTGCTATCTATCAAAATGGATGTCAATGAAAGCATTAGCAACTTTGTTTCCCGAATTAAAGACTTCAGTGATAAGCTTGGTGATATTGGTGAAATGGTTTCTAGTACAGACTTGGTAACTGTTGCTTTAAAGGGGTTAGTCCCAGACTATAAAGTCTTTATTTCAGCTCTCTCAGCTAGACCGACACCTCCTACATTTGAAGAATTGGCTGGAATTCTTCTTCAAGAAGAAGAGCGCATGAAAAATTTTGAACTGGAGTCAAATGGTTCTGATTTGGCTTTGACTGCAAGAGGCAAAAGACCATTCCGAGGGAGACCATGGGACAGGAACAGAGGCCGTTTTCAAGCAAAGAAAAAAGGTATGGCACCTCCTGATTCTTATGTTAAAAAGAACATTGAATGTAATTATTGTGGAAAACCTGGACATCTGGCTAAAGATTGCTATAGGAGAAAGAATAATGAATCAAATCAAAGAC